>PVKM010022102.1:0-22069 GCA_004027735.1 Carollia perspicillata
AAAAAAAAAATAGCAGCAGTCTTTGATTTCATTTTCTACCAGTTTACAAGGTTTTTTTTGCTTGTGGCTGCTGCTGTAACATCAAGTTAAAGCAATTTCCAGGCCATTATTGCTCTAGGGCAATAGCAACTTTTCAGTTTCTCTCCTGAATGCGTGGGAAACTTCAGAGATTACTCAGACATCAGCAAAAAACAAATTATGTGAGTGAGAGTCCCATGCATCATGTGAGTCCTCGGCCTGGAAATCAGCAGCAAGATGCATTTGTTCCTGAGGGGACTGGACGTTGTGCAGACAGTCCCAACAGCCACGGTGGTCACTTTAAAAGGTATTCAAATATTGATCTTAGAGAACTGACAATACATTGTGAAAGGTTCTCTTCTAAAACTTCCTTCTCTTTAGTGATCCAGCACTCCAAGTATCCTTCCTGGAACTCTTTTCTATTAAAGGAAGCAAATAATGTGAAGAGGAGACAGAAAGATGTACTCAAAGCCAGCTGACTTCTATTTGTCATGTTGTTTCTCCATCTTTGATTTCTACAATTTTTCTCTTTTATTTGTGTTTTCCATCCATTCGTCTTTCTTGATTTTCCACTCTTTTCAAATAGTACCTCATTAATAATTGCCATACTTCTGCCCCTTCTCATTTTTAATACGTTCAGTATTTTATTTTGCTTCCCTTTCTGCTTATGCTGCCATCCTCTTCTCACTCTTTCTTCAAGTAACTGAGTTTGCACATAGTTTTGTATTTTTTTAAGATTTTATTTATTTATCTTTAGAGGGGAAGGGAAGGAGAGAGGGAGAGAAATATCAATGTGTGGTTGCCTCTCGTGCATCCCCTGTGGGAACTGGCCTGCAACCCAGGCATGTGCCCTGACTGGGAATGGAACCACGATCCTTTGATTCGCAGTCCACGCTCAATCCACTGAGCTATGCCAGCCAGGGCTGGTTTTGTATTTTTTAACAATCACTTCAACAATATTCCAACTATCTCTGGAGAAAGGAATACAATCTGAAGTATAAATCATCCTGAGCCAAGTGAAAGCATGCTCAAGCAAGGCATCAATCCCTCGCCCCTTCCCATTTCCAGAACCACACTGAGAAACAGCTTAGGTCAGCTAGAGAGGATGTAGCAAAGGTGAAAAATGATAGTACGAAAAGCCCTGGGTTATATCAAATTTTGCTTTTTTATTACTTTGGACTTGCCAATAAATTCTGGGAGCCATGCCTTTTTAATATATTTCCTTGGTCTCTGCTAACGCCAGTGTTTGGCAGATGGAATTCCGATAGACTGTCTAGAGACCTCTTGCCCCAACGTCAGCTAAACATCTCAATTGGCCAACCATGGAGCAAAGGCAATGAAAATAGAGATTTCAGTGTATTTCTACCTTTGCCTCTTAGCAGGAACTGCTTACATTTGATAATATGCAGCATTATATCTGAGAAACATTTCTATCGGCTCAAAGCTAGTTGTGCAAAAAGAAAAACTGCACACCTCTTCTGCAGATTAAATATATATAATATAATGCTTTATAGTATATAATATACAAATATTATAGTACTATATATATATATATATATATATATATATATCCAGTAAAAGGATGAAAAAGGTGTTGAGGACAGGAAGGTAAAGAAATAATGAATGATGACTCACTGTGCTTCTACTCTGTCCCAAGTGCTTTAGATATAGTACCTCACTTAATTTTACAATATACCTCTGAAAAGATAAAAAAAATGGAGGCATAGGATGGTTAAGTTACTTGCTTCTGGTCACCTACTAAATGGTAATCTGTGGATCTAGATTTTGATGAGGATGAGGATGAGGAAGAGGAAGAAAAAGGAGAAGATTTATTGAGCCAGACCCTGCACTAAGCATTTTATTGCTTTTCATTTATAACAATTTTCTGAAGTTGGTAATATTATTAATTCCATATTATTGAGGAGAGACCAAAGGAGATCGCAGGTAAAATAATTTGTCCAAGTTACAGAGCAAGTGGATGGAAGTTCCAAGATTTGAACCATAGCTGACTAACTTCAGGCCCCACAGTGACCACTCCAAATCCACATGCTTTTCACTATGGAACCATGTCTCTTGATACCATGGAAATGCATCACCGAAAATATATTTTAGTACCATATTTAAGAAAAATAAAAATTCTGCTTAATTCAAGATGTGAATAGCCTACCAGTGTAGCCCACATTCTATAAGGGTTATGTCAAAAGGGTAACTCGGCATACTTGGAAAATGGCCATCAACATCCTGTCATCCCTGTATTACATGTAGGCCTCCTTCTTCAGAATGTACTGGGGGTCCAAGGTCGTATTGGCAGGAGAAGGTGAGAGCCATCTTAAAAATGCAGGGTCAGCACACCCAGTTAATACTATTGCTCATGCAGAATTAGCAGATTTCTATTGAACTGGATTAATAACACAAAGAATTGCGAATTTACTCAACTAGGATAAGTTCCAGATGTTGCAACTCTAAACTGAATAGAACTAATTAACTCATTCTAATAAATTCCTTTTACAGGGTTAAAACAATTGATGATGCCCTCTCCTTTGATGAAACTATTCTTACAAGCAGTGCAGATTACAAAATATTTAATTCCAATAGTGATCTCTTCTTTAACTCTTTGGATCCCTTGTCACTCAGAATGTCAATTTTGAATATGTGAAAAAGTATGGACTTATAGAAATTTGTATTAATTATTTACTATATGTCAGGCATTGTACTAAGTATTACTTGCATTCATTATGTGAAGTTAGTCTTATATACTCTCTTTTAAATGGATGGGGTAACAATGCTTTAAGGAGGTTAGTTAATTTTCCTGTGTTATATAACTAATAAAAAGTTTGGCTTCAAACCCAGGCCTTTCTGACCACAGAGCCTGAGCTCTTAATTTGTATTCGTAGTTGGTCAAATGACCATATTCAGGAAGTGTGGATTAATAGAGCATGTCAGCATGAAATGGCGGTATATTGTTCACTTCTACATCTTACAGTTTAAAAGAAATATAGGTCAGTGGAGTCTGCTCAGAAAAGAGCTGTTTCCAGGGCAAGAGGCCCACAACCCCTTCAGGTGAAGAGGGACCTTAGGAGCCAACAGTGTTTAGCCAAGAGAACAGAAGACTCAATATGGTCCTATCTTTAGATAGTTGAAGAAAGATCTGCCTTGAAGGAAATGAAATGAGCCTGTGAATGGAGGGTTCTGGAAGAGAGTATTCCCAAGGTTTTTTGACATTCTGACTCTATGATATGTTCTTCATGAATCCAAAGAGTATGTACTAGTCAGTTTGGACAACCATAACAAGATACAATAGCCTAGGTAGCTTAAAGAACAAAGACATTTATTTCTCATAGTTCTAGAGGCTGGCAAGTTCAAGATCAAGGTGTTAGCAGAACCAGTGTCTGGTAAGGACACTCTTCTCTGTTTGCTGTTGGTCATCTTCTTGTGTATCCTCACATGGCGGAGATCAAAGAGGGCTCCTTTTTTCCTCTTCTTATAAGGACACTAGTCCAATCATGGGGGATTTCTCCCTCATAACCTAATCACTTCCCGAAGGCTCTACTTCTCGATGCCATCTCCTCAGGGTTCCAACATGTGAATTTTGTGGAGATACAAACATTCAGTTCATAGCAGAGTAGAGCCAGTGAAAGCTGCATGTCAGCTTAGGTTAAATAAGAATTCTCCATGGGAGTGATCTAACAGTATCAGTTCTGCCTCTGACATAACCCTTCACTGAGATTTGTAGCATAGGTCAGAAAAACACTTGGCAGAAATTTTAGAAGGGAGATTTAAATATAGGGTGATTGATTAAACTAGATGCCCTTTCCAGAATGGAATGTCCATGAATTGACACACAAAGGCTTAATGGTTACAACATCCACCCACCCCACACACGCAAAATGTGCTATGGTTCCTGAGCCTGGGACCCCATGTTTCCTCTACTCAAGAAGCCTCCAATAGAAAGGGAGGACTGGAAAGAAGAATTTATAATGACAGTAGCATCAGCACTCAGCTCTTGCATTTGAGTTCTAAAGTGACACGAGTTTGTAGGAAAACCCATGCAATTGTGTATCATAGCCAAAAAAGTGAAAATAACCCAAATGTCCTCAACAAATGGATGAACAAAATATGGTACATCTATAATGGAATATCATTCTGCCTGAAAAAAGAATGAAACCTTGTCAAATGCTACAACATGAATGAACCTTGAGGACTTTATGCTAAGTGAAATAAGCCAGTCACAAAAAGATAAATATTGCATGATTCCATTTATAGGTGGTATCTAAAGTAGTCCCCACTCTCAGAAAGGTGGTTGCTGGAGGCTCTCAGGGGGAGGAAAGGGGGAGTTGTTATTTAAAGGGTATTGAGTTTCAGTTTTGCAAGATTCAGTTCTGGAGATCTGTTGCACAACAATATGAATGTACTGAACACTACTGAACTGTTCACTTAAAATTAGCTAAGATAGTAAAATTCGTTATGTGCTTTCTTACCATAATAACAATAAAAGTCATGGAAGAACAAATGAGATAACTCCTAAGAAAATGTTTTGACAAGAACAAAGCTCCTCTCAAGTTTTAGGAAATATAAATAATATCAATGAGGTAGAAAGGTGACATTCTTAACTGATCGAGATTCTTTCTTGGTTGATTGCAACTATTTATAGATATGGGTTAATGAGTGAAAAATTCAAATTCATTTCTAAAATGCTGTAAAATGAGTCTTAATGATGAACACAATGAGAATGATGAATACTCACTTGACAACTATTCTGAGGTTGCAGTCAATTCCATCTTCAGCTTTTCTAGTGTGATAGTTTCCAAAATAGTCACTACAGAGTTCTTTTTATGTATTTTCTTCTTTCAATTTGAAATATCCCAAATATCTTTTCATGCAACATACATGCAGGTGGATACACAAACACAAAATGTAGTTCAGAATCCCTCTCCAGAAAGACAGGGTTACCATTCAAAGCTCTGAAAAGAGAGATTTCAAATAGCGCCTTGAGATTTCTTAGCCTTTCTGAATAGCTCAAATTTTCAGAGGAAAGTCAAAATCTCCCTTCTGATTACTGTTGTTATTATTGTTTCCTTATGGAACCAACTCTTGGATATATTTGAGACCAAGAAACAGTGGTCTTTGAACTCCATGTGTCCTTACAATATTCCATTTTCTGACATTCATTCTTTCCAGGTTTCCATTGATAGCTTTTGTATCAAAATGTATACCTATCAAAGCACTAATATAGTCATTCCTTTATGGTTAGATGTGACCTAGTCTGCCTCTCTAAGCTCAACCTACCCTATTTTTTAGTTTTGTGACGGTTCATTCCAATGCAGATTCCACTCCCACTGCCCTTCTTGCCCTACATTGAATCAATTTTTTCAGCTGCCTAAGCTCTAACAATTGGGGCAGGGGTATGGTGAAGGACAAAGCAGTTATGATTCTCAACTGAACTCTATCAAATGGGGACATTTCAAATTAAATTGTTGCATCCAACTTTTTTCTAAGCAAATGTAATTTCTAAATGCATGACTCACCCACAGCTCTGATTTAACTTACAGGGCAGTTGGATATAATGAGGAAAAGTTTAAATAATCCCTCAAAGAGAAGACAGATATCCAAAAAATGTAGTATCTTCCTTGTCCCAAAGAAGGAAAGCATGGGGGGAACCACAGAGATGGGAATCGGGAAACATTCGTTCATAGCGCCAAGGCTGAGAACTTTTGCTGAAAGCTTCTGTTGAAACTCTTCTGGTCCAAGTAGCTTTATTTCCCATATTTAAAAAAGTATGGGAAAATGATCTGTGTTCTCTTCAACCACATATTTTCTAGGCAGTTAGCATTTCTCTCCCTTCTTTCTGACTCTAGCCTACCTTATTTTCTCCAAAGTGCTTTTCCCCACCTAACATATATTTATGGGTATATCACTAGACTGTAAACTCCCCATCATTTCAAAGATTAGCCCATAAATGTTTGTGAAATGGAGGAATGAATGAATGGTGAGACAGCCTTTTTTATTATAACCCACATTGCATTAAAAGTAATTCTATTAGGGAAAGTAATAAAGCAGTGTGCTCAGTACTACTCAGATTAGGGCAAATGGAACACATGTAATAGTTTCTCAGGTATCCACTTTTTGCAATACAAAAGATGGATGGTACCTACAGTGCCTCTAATTTCATGACAGAAAGCAAAGCATATAATTTAGTGGATATATACAGAATTTTCACAGTTCTTTGGCTTATTTCTTTCCAGAAATGTTAGTTCATGCTGTTCTTGAACACCAGTGAAAACACCTTATAGTGAGCCATCTTTGGCCTATGTGACATTCTTTTTTTTTTTTAAGATGTTATTTTTAGAAAAGGGAAGAGGGGGAGAAAGAGAGGGAGAGAAATATCAGTGTGTGGTGGCCTTTTGAGCATCTCCTACTGGGGACCTGGCCTGCAACCCAGGCATGTGCCCTGACTGGGAATCAAACCAGCAACCCTTTGGTTCGCAGGCCTGCACTCAATTCACTGAGCCACACCAGCCAGGGCCCATGTGGCATTCTTGACTTGGATGAAAGTAATACTGAATAAAACCATTTGGTGGACTTTCTTTTAATCAGAGTCAAATCTGACAAGGAAAGCAGTATCATTGGTATGATAACGAATAACTATTCAATTTTGATACTTTGCAAATGCATTACATAAATAGGTCACATAGCAAACTGCAATAAAAAGTGTACAGCACAGAAATATCTTTCCTGGCTATCCCACTGAGTGATACCAAGGAACAGATAAGATCATCTTTACGCAAATACCCTGAAAAGTAAAACTATTAGAAATACAAATAGCTGCCCATGGCCCGATAGCTCAGTTGATTAGAGCATCATCCTGATATGCCAAGGCTGCAGGTTTAATCCCCAGTCACAGAACATACAAGAATCAGCCAATGAGTGCATAAATAGATGGGACAACAGATTGATCTCTCTCTCTCTGTCATCAAATTTTTAAAGAAATACAAATAACCAAATATATAAATAAAAAATGCGCTAGGAAATTGTTCATGTATATTTGATGATTTTTAAGTGTTGCCCAATGTTGTAAGTTCTGTTCGAAGCCAAACCTGCCTTCAAACCCCATTCTACAACTCATTGTACATTATTTCTTTGGTGGGCACTGCAGTGGCCTCTCAACTTCTATTCTCACTTTACCTGGTAAATATTGCAGTTTTTCTTCCAGTCTCTGGGAGGAGCTCCCTTCCTCCCTGGCTCAGGAGTGAGTCCAAGCCACAGGCCAGGATAGTGAGAATGGAGAGCAGGACACAGAAAAGAAGCTTCCTGGCTCCTAGGCGTAGCTGCTGGAATTACTCTTTTTTTGTTCTCTTTGTCATGGACGAGGATTTCTGTAGCTTCCGGTGTGGTTGGCAGCCAGATAGTATCTATACAGGGTGGGGCAAAGGTGGGTTTACAGTAATCAGTATGCAAAACACAGAGTTTATTCTCGTATTATTATTAATCACTGCATTACTTTCCATACAAACAGCTGTAAACTTACTCTGGCCTCGCCCGCAGTGGGGGATCTGACACTGCAGAAGGCGGCGTGGAGACGGGAAAAGAAAGTGGGCGTGCAATAGCGTGGTTGAGACTGAGCCGAGCGACTCAAGAGTCAGCGTGTCCGCTTCCTTGTCAATATCAATGTAAATCAGATGTTCGGTGACATCCTAACAAATGAAATTCCTTTCCTTAACAAACATCTACTAAAAATCTACTAAACGTTAGGCTTTACCATCCAAATATATTGAAGATTTCTTTCATGCCTTCAAAGAAGTTGCAATCTGGTAGGAGAAACAGAAAGTAAACGCCAAGGTGGTGTGACCATGGGGTGCTAGTGACTCATCACAGATGCGGGGAGTAAGGGGATGCATGTTTAAAGAGGATTTCTAAAAAATAATGAAACCGACTAACAGTTAGTCTTTTTATTATCACCAGGCCTAAATAATGTCAGCGCAGTGATAAAATGCACCTCCCAGGGTGGCCCTTTCCCGCTGCCTTCAGGCCCCTAAACCTCCTTTGCCATTTTTAAGCAACTACCTATCAATCACACTAAGTCATCTTTGTAGCTTGAAGCTCACATTTATAGAAATAAGCCTTTTAAAGAATGCTATTCTTTGACTATATGGGAACCAAAACCTTGATTGCAGGAATGGAATAGATCTAGCTAACTCTAACTATGTTGATAACAGGGAGTATTTCATTTAGTACTGTCTGAAGCCGATTTAGGGAATAATTGAGACTATATGAAGGTACATAATGGGATAAGGAAAATTATAGCCACAGAGTATTAATGCTATAAAATGGAGAGCGGATATATACTTTTCATTTCCCTTTACTGAGGAATTCATGACGTTTCCAGGTGTGGCTAAAGAAAAGACTCTATAACGACTATTAAGAGTAAGCCTTCCTACTAATGTAGCTTAATCCACTGATGCTCTTCTATGCATCTCTTATTCTGGCTGCAGTCTAGTCCTGCCTTACTCTAGCAGTGCTCTGTACTCTCACTTTCTCATTAATACTTGTTCCCGCGTGGCTTTAGGTGTAGTCTTGACGTGTTGTATGAAAGACAGCTGCTTCCCCATTGCAGCCTGACTACTTCCTCCCTGCGGACGCAGATTACACTGCAGTGTAGCCACAAGTAACAGGGAGCGGGAGAGCTGCTGCTGGTGAAGTCGGTCGTCACCAGGAAGATGAGGAAGAGCTGGATCCTGACAGATGAGAAAGATTCGTATACTCCAGGGGAGAAAGTGAAGGCATTGAAAGCTGAGGAAGTGTTTTAAGGAAAGATACAAGAGCATATGATGTATTGTATATTCAGTAAAGGAGAGTAAAGCAGCAACACTAAACTCTGAGTATGGGCTGGCATATGTGAGGGAAAGAAACCTGTTCTAACATTGCAGAAATGTGCAGTGCTAGACCTAACACAGAAAGAAGTGAGGTTGCATCTAGAACATCGTGCTAATTACTTAGAACCTTATCTGGTAAATAATGAGCCATAAAAATGTGTGACCACAGAAATTATATAATTCTGGTTTTAAATTTTGTACTATATAATATTTGAATATTCAAACATTTAAATGTGTATGTTGTGAATATTAATATGGTTAATAATATGAAACCATCACCAATTTAAAGAACTAAAATAATTCTAACACTGTTGTATATGTATTTTACTTCTTCTCTAACTTGCTTTTTACTTCTTTCTCAGAGTTATCTACTATAATGAATTTTGTTTTATCACTTAAAAAATTTATCACTAAAAAGATTTAGCATGTATATATCTTTAAACAATGTACTTGGTTTTGAACTATAAAAATTATACTACATATAGTCTTCATGACTTGCTTTTTATGTGACTATTATTTTTAAAGTTTACTAACGTATAATTGTCATTATAGCTATGGTTCATTCATTTTCATCACTGTCTAATATGCCAATGGAATATGCCACATTTATTTATCCTCATGCTATTGAACATTCCAGATTTTTTGTTATTACGAACAATGTCTTCTAGTGCACATGAGCAAGAGTTTCTCAGGTATGTATATCTAGCAAAAGAATTACTAGAAGTTACATTTATAAAGGTTCAGTTTTGCAAGATAGCACCACTTTTTGTATAGTAGTTACAACAATTTAAAGACCAAACAGCACTGAAACACATCAGCAGTAGCAGCAGCATTTAGTATAGTCAAACTTCTTGTCTTCCTGCCAAATTAGGGTAAAAAACAAAATGTTTATCATTTTAGTGTTAGTTTGTCTTTTCCTGGTTACTAATGAAATTGAGCAAAAACATATTTTTATGTGGTTATGTGTCTTTTAAAGTGTGTGTTCTTATCTTTGCCCATTTCTCAATTGAAATGTTTTCTTGTTTTCCTGGTTATAAAACTTAAGTGTAGTCTTCACCCGTTGTTGTATGAGAGACAGCCTCTCCGTTCCCGCCGGGCTGCTTCCTGCCTGCGGGATGCCGATTACACTGCAGAGTAGGTACAGGTCACGGGGAGAGTTTTGATAAGAGATATTTCCTGTCCATTTTGTCTAAATTTCCAGGTTATTACCATAATTTCTCTGAATATCTTTTCATTTTTTCCAAATCTTTAATGTAGCTGTAGTTATGTTCTCACTTATATTCCAAATGTCTTTTATTTGTATCTTCTCTTTATTTCTCTCAATCAATCTGTCTACTAGTTTGTCTGTTTTTAAAGTTCTTTAAATTCAGCTCTGTTATTCTGGTTTCTTGGATTTAGTTGTTCTAACTTTTTAACTTGCTGGCTTAACCTTAAGAAAGGTTGAAAACTTTATTTGTGAACTATATGAGTATACCATTATCATTCTATTGAAATCTTTTAATTTCTATTAAAAATGTTTTGACTTATGAGTTATTCAACAACGTGTGTTTCATTTCCAATTACATGGAAATTCTTATTAATCTTTTGGTTATTACCTTCTAATTTATTTGAATTTTTGTCAGAGAAAATGGTTCATACGGATTGATTTTCTGACATTGAGACAATTAATAGCTTAGTATGTGGATTTTATTTTTATGCCCAATGTTTCTTGATAAGAATTCAATATCTCTAGCTGTATGCAAGGTTCAATAAATCAAGCCTGTTAATTGTATTGATCAAGCCTTTTATAAATTCATTATTTTTTCTGCTTTATCTATTAATAATTTAAGGGATTATCTTGAACTCTTTTATGATAAGAAGTTTTTCTTTGCAACTTGAGCACCCTAGCCCTAACTAGTACTAACTAGAACCGTAGTTTCAATGTTTTCTCTATAATTTTTTGTTATTTTATTATGTGCAGACAAGCTTACAACTATTATCATAGTTCTCTAATGAATTGACACCTTTTATCATTATGTACTAACCGTTCTTATTGCCAAAGGTTTTTTTCTTTAAGAATGCTTTGTATTATTCTCCAGCTTTTTTTGTTAACGCTTACACGGTATGCCTCTCCCATCCTATTATTTTCTGTTTTCTCAGAGGCATGCCTCTTATACACAGTGAATAGCTGGCTTTGTTTTCATTTGCAGCCTAATAATCTCTACTTTTAATTGGCAGTCTAAGATCATTTACATGTATTATGATTATTAAAATACTTAGACTTATTTTTATCATCTTTATCCTGTCTATGCTTCTTTCTTCATCTCCCCCTTTCCCTCTTTATATTTTGGATTGACTGAGAGCATTTTTTATTCCACTGTTTTTCATCTACTGGTTTGGAAGCTATCTTGTTTATATTTTAGCAGTTGCTCTAGAAATTTTAACATGCATTCTTAGTGAAGTCTCATGTTAATCAAATGGTGATCCTACCCTAAAATTATACAAGGATCATGGAACATTTAATGTTTATTATTATTGCTTACCCTCTCTCCTGACTTTCCCATTACTGTTTATCTCTTTTTTATTCCCTAAATTAGAAATTGTTATGGTTATTTCTATAGGCAGTATTTATTTAGATTTACCTGCTTATTAAACAGTGTTTTCTCCCCATTGTTTCTTGCACTTCATCATTTCCTTTCGAGAACATTTTTCTTCTCCTAAGAAGACTATAACTTTAATATTTCTTTAGTGATTGCCTATTGTTAGAAACTCTGTTTTGTCATTTGTTTTCCTTTTTGATAAAAATACTTCTATTTTTCCTCAGCATTTTGAATATATTCTTCTATTGGCTTATTGGTTCCATTGTTGTTGTTGAGAATCTTATAGTGAAGTCCGTATCCTTTATAACTGCTCTGTCTTCCTCTGGTCATGTTGAAGAACTTCCCTGTCTTTGGTGTTCTGCAATTTTGCTAGCTATGTCTAGTTGTGGATTTAGAAAAATGTATTGTTTGTATGTGGCGTGCTTCAGTTATATGTGGATTAGTGGTTTTTGTCAGCTCTGAGAATTTTCAATCAGATACTGAATTTAACTATCATATCACCTTCATTATGTCCAACCTTTCTAACTGAGACCACAATTACATACATATGATTAATGTTCTCATATTATTCTCCATGTCTCTTAACTTCTGCTTAATAATTTCCATCTTCTTGTGTCTACAGAATTGTACCAGATCTAAGTCTTCATTTGCATCTAATCTCCTAACTCTCATAAATTGGTCATAGATGGAAATGGAGTAATACTGTATAGGGTGATTTAGGAAGTAGTCATTTCAAAGATAGAGAAGACAGATTACTTTTTTCCTAGGTAATTTACATTAATAACCATTCTCATTATTGCTCTGGTATTTGTTGTAGAATATCTATAATACTTACGTTGTACAAGTAAGTGACGTTTTTACTTAAAAGACTTTTTAACTATTATTACTTTCTTTAAAAGACAAATAAAAATGAGATCTCTGTTAAGTTTTAAGCTTTAGCTAAGAAACTTGAGTTAATGGAGTAATACACATTTATAAACTCACTGCCTTGATTCACGTGATATGGGGTCATCTCCTCAACCTTCCTGAGCCTTTTACCCACATCTGTACGAAGGCGCACATGACCTAGCACAGGACCAGCACCGTGTTCTGTGAGTGTGTGATTTACTGTTTTCCAAAAATATCAAGGAGTCGTGAGTTCAACAAATACAGCTGAAATCTCCTTCTATTGAGCAAATTTATTCCTTATTGACTTTCTTCAAAAATACGTGACTGTAAAAATATGTAACGGCTTTCCTACTGTTCTTAGCAGTGACAAATTGGACATGCACTTCAATTAATAATAATTTGGTAAAAAGTATTCGGTACCTATTTGTCAAATTAGTATTTCTTGCTATGTACTATCTTAAGCTAAAGAGCTACAATTATAAAATTTGTTTTTAAATTTTAACACATTATGTTTATAATAGCCCTTAAATTTGTTGTGTCTTTTAAGTTCCTCTTCCCCACAGATTAAAAATCTATCTTTTTTATTTTATAAAAAATTTGGATTAACATATACAGTTCGATCTCACAAGTGGCATTTTTACAAATACATTCTATACCCTGGCTGGTGTGGCTCAGTTGTTTGGAGGGTCATTCTGTAGACCAAAAAGTCACAGCTTCAATTCCTGGTTAGGGCACATACCCAGGTTGTTGGCTCAAGCCCCGGTCAGGGCACTTGAGAGAGGGCGACCGATCTCTCTCCTCTCTCTCTCTCTCTCCCTTTCTTTCTCTCTCCCTCTGTCTCAGCAATGAAAAATGTGTCCTTGAGTGAGGATAAAAAAAATACATTCTATAAATTCGATAATATATTGTAATAGCATTCAGATAAAAGAGATACTTATTTTACTCTCCATGTTGACTGCCCTTCTTTCCTGCTTTTCTCCCTCCCTTCCGGCTTTCCTTGCTTTCTCCTCCCCCTCCCCCCAAATCTGGAAATTATTTGGAGTCACTGTGTTGACATTGTTCCTTTTTATAATGAGTTCAGCATTTGTGAATGTCAGCATTTGAGGCTTACATAAAAAATAACTTCTTGATTATTCATGGTGATAAAGGAGGACAGCATATAGGGAGTGAAAGTCCGCTGCACTGTTGGAGCTGACAGCCAAGATGATGGGGTGGGAAGGCTTTATGACCCTGGATGCCATCCCTGAAGACTCAAATTCTACCATTAGCAATTTGATCCTCTGGGTTAGGGCATTGCCCCTTATCAAAATGCAAATCCCTCTGGGCCAGAAAATGCCTTAAGCTGCTATCATTCATTAACATCATCTGACTAATTCATACATTGGAATCTTTCCAGCAGAACTAGCCTGAGATCAGATATTGTCAGGAGCACCAGAGAGATTCGGTTTGAAAGAGATTAGGGACCAGATGAGGTCACAGAACATCCGAAGAGCTGTAGGGGCCATTGCAGCAGGAGAGACAGAACAACGAGAGGTTGAAGAGGCTCAAGAGAAACCCATCTAATTAATTCCCATTTTTGCCTATCTTTATTCCTCATTATGATTTTTTTTTAAATGAAGGAGAAAACATCCACACAAACACCCTATGAAAATAGAGCAGGGCGTATAGTTTCCTGCATAATTTCATCTGGGCTCACATTAGGCAAGAATCATAGAGAATGGGAAGCATAGAAATTAGATTGCAAGCGATCAAAAGCATGAAGGGGGCCAAGGAGTTAGACGTTATTTATTGTATTTACAGGATTTTAGAACACATATGTGATTCTGGTCAAAAGTTTCATTTCAATTCAATAATTAAGTCTTAATTTCTCCAAACTCTAGAGTTGGATATGTTTGTATTTGCTTCCTCTTCCCCTTCTTATATTTAGTAAGCATGTCCAGTGTGCTTACTTGTATAAGTTTATTACTAGTGTTCTGGAGAACTCAATGAATAAGAAAAATGAAAGAGCTGTTCCCACATAGCTACCAAAGGGCCTCAAGAAAGAAATAAGCAATAAATATAATGAAAAGTAGACTATGACGTGAACTCTCTGGGAAGTACAAATAAAACACAATGTCGTATACCAAGGGTGTTAAAAAAATGCTCCACCTTTTACTTATAAATAATGTTTAGTCATTGCTATGAAGATTGGCAGTTGGGTGGGGATGCGGCAACAGTTACTTTCATGCTGATCACCTAGGGCAAGACATCACTTATCCACTGAGATGAATTAACCAGAAAATCCTGAGACTTCATCATTGATGAAGCAAGGCTCTGCTCCCACCTTTGCTAGGTTTTAAGAAAGGAAACAGAATATTTCATGAAGGTGTTTTTGAGATTATTCCTTCTGGGTCAGGATCCCTCCTTGTCATAGTAAAATAGGGTTGGAGTTAGGAGATGCCAAGGTGCTAAAGGTTAGAGCAGGGACTTTTTGAGCTGAGGTGGTAAAAGGCACCAAGGCTAAGGGAGGTTTAAAGGGGACAACTCTGTGAAAGAGCATGATCCATAATTTCAGAAGGGGAAACTGAATGGACCACATATTAGAAGGGACCAGAGGCAGGTATATGAAGCCAGAATTCTGTAAGTTAGTCACATCGGACTCCACAAAAAAATGTTCATGTTTATAACTTACTTTTATGGAGTGTATGGGAGAAAGGGCTGAGGTCAAATCACTGGGCCAGTGTCTGAGTGGATATTGCCAGATATTGCCAAAGTAAGTCTTTCTTGGACAAGTCAGCATCTCTGTCTTTGTGTTCTCACACTGCTTCCTAATAAATGAGGGAAATCATTCTTCAAGATATCTCTGCCACCTGCATTTATTAAGCAATTACTGTGTTCTGGACTCCGTGCCAAGTGTGCATGGGGAGTCCGGTGGAAGTGGTCAGAGCTCCAGGACCCAGAGCCCGGAGGGCGTGTGTGAAACACCAGTGAGCCGGGCACAGCTAAACTGCATGTGTGTCTGTGTCTGTGAGCTAGCCAAGCTGCAGCTTTTAAACAGTCGTGATTCAGCCCCACGAACTTGCATGATTAATTCAAAACTCATGGTTCACAGGCTTTTCATAGGCTGATTACTGTAACAAGTTGACCTCGTGAACACATGCCTTTGAAGGACTGATGAGCAGAAAACAAGGAGAATTTTCAGGTGACATTCAGAGAACTTTTGGGTTGTCATATCTTTAGCACCTTCATGTCGTCCCGTCCTCCTGCCCATCTGTTCCGTTCACTCAAGGTTCTGGAATCTTACGCCATGGGCAGGATTTTCACCTCTCAATATAGAACTGTGTACTTCACCGCATGGTCCAACTGCGTTCCTGAGAAGAAGTCATTGTGCTTGTGTTTTGTCAGAGATAACAAGCATTGATTTTGTTGTTAGCATATGTGAGCCTCCGTTCATTCAACAAGCTATACACTTTAATCACCAATAAGTGGCCTGAAGTTTCAGATTATAATGTCCTGAAAAATCAACTTTCACTCAATAATTGATAACAGCTGGAGGGGCTCTGTGTCCGGATCAAAAGCAGTGTTGCTTGTCCTGTGGTAAGTAACTCCTCTTCATTTGAAGTTTTAAAGTTGTGTTAAATACCTTAAATCAAGTATCTTCAATAGCGCAGTGTCAGGATTGTGACATTTTATGCTAGTTTTACGGCTAATAGGATTTTCAGTAACGTGTTGAAAAGCAGTGTGAGTTCACTCGGAGTCTTTGATTATGTTTAACAGCTCTGCTGTCAGACGATGAGTCATGGTCTTTCTCTTCTGCTTTACAGTTTGTATTTACACCTTCTTGCATTTGATGAAAGCGATGCAACGGGCTCTGCCCATTGACAGTGACGACTCCTTTATTTTAATCAGTGCAGAAGGAAAAAAATAGAATTCGGCACAACAGGGTGTAAAACCCTTTGTTCAGCCATTTTAAATTGTAGTAGTTATATGTGTACCCTACTTTGTGAAACTAAATGTCAGCATATCTAGTCATTTGATTTGTCTGAGAAATGTTGCTTTTTTTCCATCACGTTCAATTTAGCAGATAAGACTAAGAATTTTTTTATCTTGTCTATTTGCAGTCCTTGGTGATATAACCATTTATAAGCATGCCTTTGTATAATATTTCATTTAACGGGAGGAAATCAATTCTAACTGTCTCCTCGCTCCAGTGGGATTCAATGTCTAGCCCCAGTAGGGTGTGGTCAGAGTAAACGAACTGCAGGAACAGCACCCACTGAAGAGTTTGCTGTTCTGAGTGACAACAATTGTCAGTAATTTATCTCCTTTGCCTCTCTCTGGACTGCATTTTTAAGAATAATTTCTTCTATAAGTCTTTGAGCTCAGCTGTGTGGGGTTTTTTCCTCACATCCACTAATGTATTTAGGCAGGTGTCACTAATTTTAAAAATAGGTTTTGTCCCTTTCAGTGAAAATAATTTGGAGTTCAACAAAGTGGGTGTCTGACTGAGCCCCTGGGCACTTGCTCCTCAAGTAGGACTCTACTGAGGGTACAAACAGAGAGATGATGTAATGGGTGATTATGAGTTGGAGTTTGGCAAAATGTTTATGTAAAGGATCAGATGTAAATATTTCTGGCTTTGTGAGCCATACAGTTTCTGTCACAACTATTCAGCTCTGCTGGTAGCACAAAAGCCGGCACAAGCAACACATGAATGATCGCTAATGATGGTTATGTTCTAATAAAACTTTATTGACAAAAACAGGAAGTAGGAAAGATTTGGTGGATGTGCTATGGTTTGCTAGTTCCTGGTATAAACCCTCTGAGGATCATATTTTCACACATTACTAAAGAAATAGTGACCACATATTTTTTTACATGTCCATACAGAGAAAGTGGATTTTTTTTAACTGAAGTTATTTAAAATGTATCCTAAGATCAGCAAGCCCCTATGTAAGGCTTGCAGGATCCTAGGCAACAAGTACTTGAGTAAAGGTCAATAGGGAACTGAATGAGACCAGGACAGAGGCACCAGACAGTTATACCCTCCTAGTATGTTTTCATAGGTATTAATAACGTGGGGTAGAGTGCATTGAAATGGGAGGAGAGGAAAGAGTCTGGTTGTGGAAGAAATTTAGACCAGGAACCATTCTAACCAGTATGTCCATTCCAAATCAGAATCCATCCAAGGGCTCAAGGATGCAGGAGTTATCAAGTTAATGGGTCTCTAGCCTAGTAGTTCAGAGAAGAGACTCTATCCCAGTAGGAATATTGGGCTGCTCGGTAGCCACCACTGTGGACTGATAGAAGGTATCTGTGTTGGGGAAATGCTGAGGGAGCTGGTGGTGGTGAGGGAGTTGATAGGACGAAGCAAGTAGTGGTTGATGAGACATTCAGAAAAATGGAAACTTGTGTTATTGGGCAGATAACTTGGACACCCAAGTTTTTCCCAGGCAATCCAGATACTGCAACATTTATTGAAGGTACCTCTAGAATGTATGACTGAGTTTCTAACCTATAAATCAGGTAGGTGCCTGCAAGTAGCACTATAGAGGCTGGAGAAGGGAATCATCAAGACATAGGAACTAGCAAATGGCCAAATTGGGGTCATATGCATTGTACTCACATGCAACAAAAATTACTAGGGTCAGAAATGAACTCTTACTTTATAAAGTCTCATATCTCCTCAGGAAAGCCAGATACTATGCTAACACTGCATTGTTCCCTAAGAGACTTAGCTACTGAAATTCATATTGTCTACCTTTCTTTTTTGTCACATAAAGTGTTGTTACATTGTGAAAAGATTTTAAAGATTCAGTGACAATTTAACTTGAAAATGGAAGCATTTTCAAGGTGAAAAGTAGAAACAAAGAACAGCACAATAGATATTATGTTCAGTAGACATTTCAAGTTGAGTTATTTTATTGAAGGAATTTTTTACATAAAGAGAACAATACTTTTAACCTTTATGTGTATATTTATATACTCATAAAATGTTTTTACTTTTTATGAAAAGAATTTCAATCACTTACAAATGGAAGTAAAGAAGAATGCTTAATATTAATTGTATAAAGGCAATGTAAAAGTAAAGCATATTGCTTTTCTAGCCATGAGGAGGCCCAGATTACTTTGTATACCATTTGTGTAGGTTTATTATACATTTTGCAAAAAGAAGTGCTCTATTTATTCTTTAATAAAGTGCAGGATTTGCCATCAGTAGAGAATAATAGCCACCCTTTACCTTTATAATTAGTGGCTTCTGTGGGTAAGATTTTCCTGAGAGGAATAGTACATTCCAGGTCCAAGAAATTAACACCTCCTGTGAGAACAAATCTATAAAAAGTAAAGCAAAAAATCCTTTAGCTCAGAACCTCGTGGCTCTTTGGCAACCACATTGGGGGACTGTTCTTTGACTGATGGGAAAAAAGGAGCTGAGTTTGATATAAACAGAGATGAGATGCTTTCTAAGTGAGCCAGGACCACCGAGACAAGCTAAAGGCAGCACTGCTTATGCTCAGTACCCTCAACTCCCAGGATGAATCTGTGTATGGAAAGTAGGGTCTGGGTGGAAGCCGTGTTGGAATATCTACCTACCTATGGGCCCAAGACTGATTCTGGAAGATAACCGTATGACAGACAGCCCACCAGCATTGATGAAGGTCCCACTGCATGTAGAATAGTAGAGAGAGGGGCCATTTCATGGAAACTGAAAACCCAAATCCAACCAGTCGCTGAAGTTTGAAACTTAGGAATGTGAGTAGCACTCATTAAGTAAAGGGGAAAAAATAGGAAAACCAAGGTAATATAGCAAAGGCCACTAGAGGAAGCCTAGATTAGAGGTATACCCAGAGCCCTGCCCCCTCTGCAGAAATGGCTAGTGAGCCCTGGGCCCCTCATTTCAGCTGGCTATGGTCCGAAGTCATGCCAGACCACAACAGCCCCTAACCAGCAGGGGAAACCCAACCAAATAACCTGCCGAGAAGTGAAAGCTCAGTTCACTGAGGTTCTGGTCATTAAGCCACTTGTTTACCCTCCCGCCTTTCACGCAGACGGTTGAGTTCAGACACTGAAAAATGCCCTGTGCAGTTTTTTGTTTCCAGGAGCTCTTGTGTCCCCACTGAGCAGGCCTCCTACAGAGGCTCTGAAATACACTCTGAACCCACAGTCTTCATATCCCTTCCTCTGCCCTTCCTGTGAAAAGGTGGAAGAATTCTCTTTCTCACCAGGTGGTGTGTCTTGACACCAAATACCTCACTTGATGATTGGTTTCATTGCAGTAGATTAGCTTATCAATGATTGTGGAAGAGTTACAGCTATACACTGCAGGCCTTCACTCAGACGCATCCCCGCAGACCGACATGAGGCTCTCAGAGAAGATGAGCTCTGGCTGCTGATGTAAGGGGAAGCCCACCAGGAGGCACTGACTTCGCCTCTCCATCCAGTTCGCCTGGGATACACGGGTGTGTGCCAGCGTTGCATCTGCTCTATTCGATAATGGACATGAAACGAACACTTCAGGACAAAGGCCATCAAGTGTGGCTAAAGAAGGAATGATTAGGTTTGAATGCCAATTGCTTAGAGGCAAGAATTTTGTGAAAATCAAATAAGAAATGGTTACCGTATTGGCAATATAAATACAGTATTCTGTGATTGATCTTCTGTGGAAACAAGATTTCAGATGTAAAAATGCCTGACATACTTAAGAATAGATTCTAGCGCAAGGACCTCTGTTGAACTGTTACAAAGTTCCTAACTTTCTCACATTACATTTTCAGAAGCATGCTGATACTTAGATTTATAACTTTTCCTGTTACTTTGGTTTCTAGATTCTATAAGTTATTAGGATTGCAGAGTGAATGTTCCATAAGTCAGAGTAATCAGAAAAAGCAGTTCTCTTAAGACTGCCCTAGACTCACCTGGATGGTTAATTTAACACAGATTCCCAGTACGTATCCTCCAAGCCAGAAGATCTGGGGGTGGAGGGAGCAATGGATCAGCATTCACACCAAATACCCCACTTGTTTCTCTTCTTGGAGCCCTTGATCATATTTAGAGAAAAACTGCAATAAATTACATCCTGCTTTTGAATTAGGTTTCATAGGACACGTATAAGAAAGAGGACAGAAAGAGTCTTAAAATAACTGAAGTCAGAGCAGAGATCAAGCCTGTAGCTCTGAGTAGAGTGCCAAAAGGGAAGAAAGGATAAAAAGGAGCAAATATAGCCAGCCCATCCACCCAGCTCCCCTTTCCCTGATCACAGCAAGTTCACATCTTACAGGAGACTCCAGGGCTAATCCTCCGCAGTCTCCAGGGCACCCACTGAGCTCAGTACTGCCCCTTTCTCGGGAACAAAAGCAGGTTTTAGTAAGCAACACTGCAGTTATAAAAACAAGGCCTACTCAGTACCAAAAGCATAAAAGTAAAAGCATCAATCACAAAGGTATTGTCGATCCTACGAATTGTTTAAAACATCTGTATTTTAAACTACAGTTCATCCAGATGTTTTCACTTTGTGTGGGGAGACACGCAGCGCCTTCAAGACTTCCGTTTTAGTGTGTGTGTCCGTGCTTTGAACAGCGTCTGATGAGTGTGTTGTGGGGTGTGAGTGAAGGGGTGGCCCGGAGCCGTGCACAAACCGTCGAAGGTTGGTTTGTAACTTAGATGTTCCACATTTAGAGTGTAGTTTCCTCTGCAAACCTTAACCAAACAGTTTGGTTAACTGCTCACATCCATACACAACAGGCTCTTTAATTTATAACACAGATAAAGCAGCAAGTATGGGTTAAACTCCCCGGCTGAGTTAGGGAAGTAGGGTATCTCCATGAAGTCCTCTGAAGAAGGAAAGAAGAGGGAGAATTTTTTTTTCTCTGACCTGGATTCGAGGATGATAAAATTTTCTGCTTCCCTCCTCCATCTCCAGCCAAAGGTCACATTCCTAAATTCAATAGATCTGGATGAACTAAATATAATAAAAAGAAATTTAGAGAGATTGATTAATTGGATAAGTGACCCATAATCCCCTAACTTGCCAGGGCATATTTGCCTTTTAAAAGAGGCTTTCAAAGTTATCTAATTATTGAAATGGCAGACAGTATTGCATAATGTTAAACTATATGAACTTAAAAGAGAAATATTTAAATTATTTTGGAGACCCAAGGATTTTAAGCAGGCTGGACTTATCTAGACATCCTTACCTAGTCTGTGCCCCAGGGTGCTTCTCACAGTTACACCAACCACGTTTATTTCTCTACTTCCAAACACTCAGATTTTCTAAGGTTATACATTAAGCTTTGAAGCAGCCTATATGAAGGCAATTAAGCCACCAGTGTTTATGTGATGGTCAAGGGCTGAATATAGAGGCAAAGGGGACAAGTATTTGAAAATATGAATCATTTTTAAAATGAGTTCTGCCAGTAGTGAAAAATGTATCAGCCTATGTAGACAAATACCCATAATGATTATAATAAAATATTCCTAGTGTTGATGGTGAATCATGTTAATGCAAATTTACACTTCTTAGTGATATACTACAATCAATACTGTTTTATTTTGATATTCATTTATAACTAGTGTTGGCAGACTACAACAGCAGACCATGGGTACACAGGGGATAGAATTTTAAATATGTATTGTTTTACTTGTGCACTAAACTAGTGAATAACTCACCTTCCGGGGGTAGAAGAAATCATTGCACATCGTTGCTCCCTAACTATCTATTTCAACCAGAGAACCTCT
>PVKM010022103.1:0-22079 GCA_004027735.1 Carollia perspicillata
GCTCCTGAAACCAGGCAGGGTGGTTCCCAACAACAAATAATTATTATAAAACTTGCAATAATAACTTATTGTCTGTATTCTCCAAAGAAAATCTAATATATGTCAGAGTATAGGAAAGACTCTTAACTAAAGCACAAGAAAAATAGGGCTTCTTGGTTTGCATTTACCAACCTACATAATCTAAAAGAATTGTATCCATTAGCTTGAGCCATTAGGTGGAAAATTACTATACAAAGATTTTTCATGGTTTAAAAAATAATAATCTCACTTCTTGATATTGGGCCTGTGCACAGTACCTATATAAGAGATCCCTGTATATACAGGGAAGAGGCACTGTTAGCAAAGTTCACAATTCCACCACAGCCACCTAATTGAACACCTTAACTGCAAAATTAGTTAATATTCACAAAATGCACATTTATGAAGCCCAAGTAGCCATGAGCCCAGTGACAGGACTTTGGTGAAAACTTAGAAATGTGGGAAGCAGCATTAATTACATATTCCAGTAAAAAGGCAGACATTGGTTGAATTATTTAAGTTTAATTTATCTATTTCACATCATTGGCAAAATCCTTCCTAAAAGGACTTTGCTTCGTAGCCAGTACATGAAAGAATATGATGTTTTCTGGAATGCCAGGGTAGCTTAGAAAAGAGAACAGAGATCCTACCAGCTCCCTGTGGCACAGTCCGTGACTGCACCAGTCAGGGTTGTCCCAAGATTCACCCTCTCTTTTCATCCTCACAGTTCATAGCACCGTGTTCACCGCCAAAGCATCAAATCAGGGCTTCATTACAGATGGTATTTTGTTCTGTTGTTAGCAGCCTCACCTCCCAGGGCCCAAGTAATCCAGAATGCACAAACACCTTCAGTGCCCTCAGGGAGCCCTCCAGTTCAGTAGGGGTGATCCTCAATCAGACATCCTTGAAATAGATGGAAACAAATACTTATGTATTCTATCTTCAGGAAATTTCACCCAATGAAAATAGGTTATCCAAAAAAATATGTTTCTGAAATCTCCAGCTACTTAAGTTATGCCTCAGACAGCCCAACCTGCCAAAAAATTGGGGCCTAAACAAAAAATAATCGAAGCCACATCAGTAGAGTCAGCTCATTGCCGGAGGTTCAGGTCAAGTCTAGAGACAAGTGGTCAAGAGCACCTGGGAGCGAGGGGCCTGTGTTGAATCCTCTCATGGACACCATCCTACCAGGCGTATTAGTTTCCTGCTCCTGCTGTAACAAATTACCACATGTTTTGTAGCCTGAAACAACACAGATTTATTATCCTGTGGTTCTGGAAGTCAGCAGGCCTAAAATCAAGGTGGCGGCAGGGTTGCATCCTGCCTGGAGGCTCTAAAGGAGAATTTATGTCCTTGCTTTTTCCAAGCTTCTATGGGATATCCGGAATTCCTTTGCCAGGGGTCCCTTCCTCCATCTCCAAAGAAGCCAACAGTATAAATCAATCTCTCTCTCTCTCACACACACATACACACCCCACTTGGACACACACATTTTCACATCCCACTATAAGAGGTGGTTATCTTAATTTAAACACACATATTCTGGCACCCAAACCTTCATATTCCTAAGAGAATCTTTTAAATTGGTTTAAGAACATCAGCAGAGCAGACACCCTCATCTGTGGCAAGCGATGTTATCTTTGAAGCCCATGTGGAACAGCGAGACCCTTTATTTTCAATTCTTAGTTACCCGTATGTGCGCGCACGCGCGCACACACACACACTAAAATGTGATTTGTCTTCCTCCAAAGGTCAAAGGCAGCACCCATCCTTCTGTGCTTTTGAAACTGTGGTCCCTGGGGATTCTCCAGCTTCAAAGCTTTCTATACAACCTTTGTGCCACCTCCTTCATCACCTGGGTAACAAATTGGGCCTTTTGCGTGTGCCAAGCATGTGTTTTACATTTGCTGGGAAAAGAACAAAGGAGTGAGAGCTCCGAACAAACACGGGAAGTGCTGAGGACAGTTTGGAGGGGGAAAGAATGTTACTGAGCCAAGTTTGCATCCACCATTCACTCTTTCAGTAATTCATTTATTCTGAACACTGAGAAGCAATACAGAATTAAATGACTACTTACCTGTTATTATTTGTAACAAACATACTTCCTGTATACAAGTAGACAAGTTCTATATAATTTGCTTCTAAAAGCAGAGTGGGAACAAGTGACTAATTCCTCATTGTTTTCAACAATGAGTAAAAAGGACCTATATGGCATTTCAGAGACGGTGTTCCTCTTTCTTCCCTCTATTATAAAGAAATCACGGTGGGCCTAGGATCACTACTGACATACAGTGGCTAGGAAGCTTTTGTTTAAACATTTAAAGGACAGGAAATGTGCAGAGACCTAGCCTGTCTTGGCTGCGTACCCTGCTTAAATTGCAGCTACCAAGCCAGGTGCCTTAGCTCTGAAAGCCACTTCTTTGCCCCCACATTCAAGTACTCCTCAGCCCCAAAACAGTCCTCAGATCTCAGAGCAGCTCAGCCCTGGGAAGTGCTCCCATCTCCTCGGGAAGACTCGGGTGCGGTAAGCTGACACTTTCAGGCCATCTTATGATAAATTCACTCTATAACATCTTCTGTAGAATCTCTATCTTTGTCTCATCCTCCATTTTATTCCCAGTGGTGTTTCCTCTTTCTGTCAGTGTATGGAGCTGATTTGTGCCTGAAATAGAAAGGACCAAGGAAAATAGGAGGAGATTATAGGAGGAGAAAACTGGAAGAACTGAAAGGAAAAGGAAAGAAAAGCATCATGAATTGGCCACCAAAGAATAGAAATAGCATTTATTGAATACTTATTGTATGCATGACATTTTACACATTTGATTTACAAATCAGAAAATTTTATCTCTGTATCATACTTAAAAGATAGCCTACTAATTCCACATTTTGCAGATGAGGAAACTAAGACTCAGAGAGGAATAAGAAACTTATTCCAGGTCACGCAGCTAAACAGTAGTGTCGGCAGGTCTTTCCACTTCATCCTCAACATGTAGCCACTGTGATTTATAATTGAAATCAGAAGACAAGATCATGGAGAGTAAAGCATGACACACTGCCTTAAGGATCCCTCAGGGATGCTTAGCTCACAAGGACAGTGCAGTACTAGAGGAACTCTGGTTGTGAGCTCAGCGGAGCCCTGATCCTGCCCTCAGTGCAAGGCGGAAGCAGATGGAAGAGAGCTGAGACGTCAACAAAGATCGGTTCCCTACCGAGAGGAAAGTTGGTCCCTGTAGGGAGCAGTGCAGTCCCTGTAGACGGTGCCAGGAAGGGTCAATGCAAGGGGTTCTGTTGTCACTTCGATGGGGTTTCTGAGCTGGCTGGGTGAAGAGGTCCTGGGCCAGAAGTCCCCAGGCCAGCTCAGGAGCCAGCCTCTCACAACGGGCTAGTCAAACACCGGTTACTTGCACAGTAGGAGCGAGAAGGAGGAGTTTCAAAGCTTGCCTTTTTAATTCTTATTTGCCTGGTTTGCATTTGAATAAATTACTATTTCCATCTACATTACGGTATTTAATACAATGTAATCAACCTGCTAGGAGGTAAAAGGCTCATTAGACTTTCTTTGATTTGCTACATTGAAATTTAAACTTGCATATTAAGCAGCAGCAAAGACATTACCATGTGTACCCATTCATCAACTGTGTATCATAAAACACCTTTCTGGCTCAGCCCAACAGCAAGCCATTTTCTGATTAAACCACTTAATTAGATAAAAGGTAATTAACGGCATTTCATTATACTATGTTTACTTGCGTGGTCTGAAATTAAAACACAAAAACACTCCGAAACTTTACCAAATCATCTTCATAATTGTTTCACAAGCATATCCCTGAAAAGGATAGATTGGCTCTTCTCTGGAAAAACTGCATTCTAAAACAAACTTCTCTGTAAATAAAGCAAAACAGTAAAGTAAATAGTACCTGACCTCAGATTCAATTTTATCATTTTAATTTCATTCAAACCTTCATCACTGGTGAGGCTGATCTAAATCCCGCCCTGCAGATCTGTACCATGTGGGAAAAGGACAGGCAGCGAACTTCCCCGTGTAAATACAAACTGTCCTTACATATCAACAACAATCTAATTTAATTTGGTGCTTCCAACCTACACTACAAACACAAATTCCTTCTGTACCCAGCTGAAATCTAGTTTTAAAGAATCACTTCAGAGCTCTGGCTGGGCTTGTCTTAACCTCTTTGGTCTCTGATAGTATTGACCACAGGCTTAGATCTCCTGGACCTGAGCGAACCCGTCTCCCAAACCCAAACCAAAGTCAAGAGGTTGGAGGCCTCGTCGAAAACCTCATCCCTCAAGAAGAAGGCTGATGGATCTGATCTCATCGGTGCGGATGCTGAGCAGAGAGGCCAGCCTCCTCGAGGCCCGGAGACGTCATCCTTAGATTTAGGTGAGGCAATAGCTAGTGTCCATTGCTGCTCTCCCTTGCCTTGAGAACAAGGAAGTTCCACAAGTGACATTAAAACCATGGGCAAAGGAGCAGGAAGGGTTAAATTCTCTGTAGAAAACTGGGCAGGGCACACTTCTTTTGTGCTTGGATTAAATGACAATTGGGGGCTCCCCTTTGCGTAACTGATGGGGCGTCGTTCATGTATTTATTCAACCCACATACACTGAGTTCCTGACAGGTAGCAGACACCACGCTAGGCACTGGCATTACAGGTAAAATCAGACATGAATGTTACTCTCTAGGAGCACTCAGTCTGGAGGAGGAGAGCCCGTTGACAGAGAGGGAGACAGACAGACAGACAGACAACCGTAACACAAGGTCCAGGAGCAGCCAGATGGAATGGTGACTTGTAACAGGTGTGAAGAAGATACATTCACTGCAATCACCAGCTCCCATTCACTGATGGCTTACAATGTCCAGGACTGTGTTACATGTTTTACATATATTAGCCCTTTAATTCATTCCCAGCTCTTTGAAAAGAAGTGAGAAACCAGGATTTCAAATTTAAATAATTTGCCCAAGAGCTCAGTGAGTATGAAGAGCTGGGATTTGAGGTTAGCTCTAACTGACTTCAAAGCCCATACTAGTATCCACTGTACATCTTCCTGAGAAAGGAGACTTACCCTCAGCTCATGGAACCAGTCACAGTAAGCTCTTCCTTCTCAGGAGAAATAAAGGCGGTGGGTATTTTAGAAAGCTGAAGGTAACTCTTTTTTCTCCAGGCTGTGACTGACCAGTGTGCATGTGTATACTTATGTACAAGGGTAAATATTCATAAAATTAGCATATTAGTAACTTATCCATAAGGTGGCTAATATTAAAGGGGATATATCTGTGAAATCGCTTCATGCTGTGATGTGTACATGTTAGATGATCATGAATTAATGTATTCATTTGTTCAGTAAATGTGTCTCTGTGTACCTACTGTGTTCCATACTATGTGCTAGAAATACATAGCTAAATCATATAAGCGCTCTGTCTTAGTTAAGTTTGCATTCTATTTTAGTAAGCTTCCAGTCTAGTTGGGAGAGAGAATAAAGGTTCAGAGTATAATAAAATGTGCACTACAGAAGTCCCCTGTGTTTGCAGTTTCACTTTCTGAAGCTTCAGGTACCTGTGGCCTGAAAATGTTAAATGGAAAATTTCAGAAGTAAACAATTTATGAGTTTTAAGTGGTGTGCCATTCTGAGTAGCATGATGAAGTCTCAAGCTGTCTGGCTGCACCCCGCCCAGGATGTGAATCATCCCTCTGTGCAGCATCTCCACACTGTATGTGCTGCCTGCCCACTCGCCACTCAGTAGCGGTCTCAGTGGTCAGACTGAGTGCTGTGGTACTGCAGCGCTTACTCAGTATGGCCCCAAAGGGCGAGAGAGTGATGCTGGCAATTCGGAGATGCCAAAAAGAATTCGCTAAGTTCTTCCTTGAAGTGAAAAGGTGAAAGTGCTCAATTTAATAAGGAAAGAAAAAAATCCTATGCTGAGGTTGCGAAGCCCTATGGTAAGAATGAATCTTCTATCAGTAAAATTGCCTAATTTTTAAATTGAACTTTATCTTAGGTGTGTATGTATAGGAAAAAACATGGTATGTATAGGGTTCAGTAGCACCCACAGTTTCGGCATCCACGGAGGGCATTGGTAAGTATCTCTTGCAGATAAGGGGAGCTACTGTATATGTTGCAATAAAGGGAAGCCCAGGTTGCTTCCTACAAGAGCACCTTCATAGAGTCCCTGACCCCTCCAGCAGGTTGTGGAAGGTATCTTGTAGGAGGCGCTGTGTGAGCAAACTCCTGAGGGACGAGTGGGAATTTTCCAGATGAAAAACACAGATCAGAGAGAGGTGGGGAGGAAGGGACAGGACATCTTCTTGATGCAGAAGAGAAAGGGATTCACACACAAATAGACAAACACAAGACAATTATATCTTTTCAAGCAAATACAAGTATCATAATAGTATTCAAATAGTGAAAAATAAGTCTGAGAATCTCTTGGGGTCAAGATAATGGGAGTTCTTGGAAGCCATGCCCTTGAGTTTGGCAGGGTTGATGGGTTTTCCACATGAGAGTGACATCAACAGATTCTAACCTTAAATCAAAGCTTTTATCTGGTGGGTGTATATAGAAAGGGATGGGAATAGAAAGACCAATACAAACATCCAAGGTAGGGACAGAGGGGATAACTAGAGGAAGACACATTTAGAAAAAAATAACACAGGACTTGTGGACTGAGAAGACGTGTGTTTGCCAGCAAGGAAGACATCTAGAATGTGCCAAACTTCGTGATGAGGATATAAGAGGGGAAGGAGGGAGGGAGAAAGACAAGGGGGAAACCACTGAGTTCAGTTTTGAGCCTTTTGTACAGGGTGGGGCAAAAGTAGGTTTACAGTTGTTCCTATGGAAAATAATACAATAATTAACAAAAAGAAGAAGAAACTCCATGTTTTGCAAGCTTGCAACTGCAAACCTATTTTTTATTTGAGGAAACTGTGGAACTTCTCTGTGGAAATGTCCAGAAGACTCCTAAGTGTATACTTCTGGAACTCAGGAGAGAGAGCTGAGCAGGAAATGGAGCTCTGAACATCTGGAGCCTATGAATGGATGTCACATCTATGGGTGTAGATGATGTCACCCAAAGACATGACAGAGAGGGAGCACAACGAAACGTATTTCAAACCAGCTGCATATAAGGATCCCTCCTCTCCTGCCCTGCCCCTCTCTGAGGCCTGTCTCTGTGGAGGAAAACTTTATAACTCCCCATTACTTCCTCACCATCAGTGTGTTCAAGGTTCATTCAACTACACAAATGAGTACATGAAGTGTATACATTTATATAAAAATATATTATTAAACACATTACAATATAACACACAGTACATATAAAGACCCTTAAATTTCTCTGCTTTTGAGAAAACGTTTCTGTAAGAAGTTATAAAAATATTTAGAGAACCTCGGAGGATCCTAAACTGCAAACCTATCTTTTCATACAGAAAAAAGGGGATCCCAAGGTTGTCTCGGCGGTTTATTTACAGTCACACGCTGGTAAACGAGAGAGGGCCCTCCGGGTTCTTCATCTGTTAGGATGAAGCCACAAGGAGAAAACGGTGCTGGCGTTCTTGGCGTTCTCCATCGCCTCCTTTCTCTCCATCCCCACTGTTAATTGCCTCCTTTGGCGAGAAATTAAGCAGTCCGTACAAAAGCCGTGAAAGGCGTTCCAGTTTATTCTCCCCTCCTTTTAACAGGGAGCCTCTTTAAACAGAATTTCTTTCCAGAAACACACCAGGAGTGCCTCCCAGCCACTGTCTTACATGGAGGTCGATAGGATATAGTACTGCATAAGCTCAGTCCCACGAGAGTCCATGGACTCACTCACGGAATTCAGAATGTGCGTAGCTCTTGAAATAAATTCAGGTAAAACAACTCGATTGTTTGACTGTAAAAGCAATCTAATTTCTTAATAGGTCTCATTTTTATTTAGCTGCACGTGCTTTAATTATCATGTCACCTTAATGAAATGGTCTTAGGGTTTGAAAACATCAGTTGAGTGAAGTTCACTAGTATAACACTTCTCAGTCTTAACCGATCTCTCTTCTCTCTGCTCCTCGTGTGCTCCCTGTCTCCCTCGCCCCCTTCCTGTCTCCTTACTAGACATTCAGACACAACTGGAAAAATGGGATGATGTTAAGTTTCATGGCGATCACAAGGGTCATCCAATGGCAGAGAGAAAATCATGCTCATCTAGAACTGGTTCAAAAGAACTGTTGTGGTAAGGTATTTTAAACCAGAAAATAACCATTTATGTGTCAATTGTGTAGGTTTTTCCTCTCGTGTACTGAAATAGCCAATAAGTTAAGTCAATCCAAATACCTGGTGCCGTGTATAACCCCTTATATATCAGTGTTAATTACTGTGGCTTCCAAAACCAAATTACTTCATCTAAACTGTAAAAAAATCAGCCAATATTCATCATTCAATATTCAATATTTGTTGATAATTTTCTGAATGTGTAATTGAGCTGATCAAAACAGGTACATACGTGTGTGTGCTGATGTGTGTGTTCAATATGTGACAGGAATGATAGTTAATTAAAGGTTTCTGGTTGCACAGGTAACCTTTCCTGACTCTCTTCATCGTCACTGTCAGATAATTTACTATTTAAGGGTAATCCTTGGAGGCAGTGAGAAAAACTGGCCTCCTGAATTTCGCCATATTTTTAAAGCTTCCTAAAGGACAGCATGTTTTAGTCCCTCTCACACCTCCACTTGTTACGACATTTTATGTTCTATACGAGGCTTAAATCACGCCTGAGAGGCTTCGTGGGAATCTTTCCTGCCCTCAAAATAATACTTTTTAACAAAGCAGAACTTTGTTAGAGAAGTGGCATTGCATCCCTTTACTTTTTGCACATAATTGGACTGAATTCTAAATCAGAGGCAGTAACACCTAGCACATCACAGCCACTTAAATCCCAAAGATGATCATTATGAAACGTATAAAAGTTATCTTTTTCATCAAAATTCTGGTGAGAGCTTTGTTCCCGTGGCTCTCAATGATCCCAGTTACCCAGGTTTCTCGGCCGGGTTTCTAGGCAAATCTGCTCCCCGGTGTTCATTAGCTGCCTTCGTTGATCCCGAGCAGGTCCTCGGAGCACAGATCCCAGCCGGAGCTGAGCAGTGGGAAAAGCGCGCTGAACTCCGAGTCAGCGGCGGAGTTGGAGTTAGTGCCTCCCACGCAGGTAACACATCAATTCTTCCATGAACCCGTCTTTTCCCAGAGATGGTTTATATCTTAACTATTTTATTTAAATTTTCACAAAAAGTTCTAGTACGTTTTATTTTGTATTACCATGTACTCCCTTACGCAGTATCTGTCTCCGTGCCTAGACTGGAAAACGAGTTAATGAAATCATGCGTCCGTAGCACTTTTTCCTGTTTCCAGCACTTACTGTTGCATTATTTGACAATACAAAATCTGTACTGCTCCATTATTAGCACTACCGATGTCGCAGAAACAAAGAAGAGGAAATTACATCTTGAGTGCTCATTTCCATCCATGCCCCGTGGCACAGGGTGCTTATTACGCATCAGGAGCCTCGCTGCCACGTTGAAACAAATTTCAAAGAAAGAATAAATAATTACAGTATTAGCAGTAATGGTAACACTAAGAGCGACCGTTTGTGAGTGTGCCCACCGAGGATTAGGCACTTGACTCTGTGCCTTACATATGTTACATTTAATACTGAAATACTCCTCTGAACTATTACTGGCCTCACTTTAAAGAGTCTCAGAGAAGTAAAACTCCTTTTCCGGGGCAACCCAGCTCACCCCTGGTGGCAGCAGGGTGGGCATCAGACCACCAGTCTGCCCACTACTTGACTCTCGACTGCAGTGTAACTGACTTGTCTATAACCAGTTATCGCCCTGTGGTTACAACTACCGAGAAAGCCAAAGTCAGTCTCAATCTTTTCATTCACTCAAATGCTTTACAAGGGTGCAGCCTGGATCTAAAGCCACAAAGATCTCTGAAGAAATGTCTACATTCATGCATACACTCTACAATTTAGTTAAAAACAAGGGGTTGAATGAAGTAAGCCAGAAAAACTCTCTTGAGCTTCCTAGATAAGATATTGAAACTAAAAAGAGAAATATATTATTTGAGGTGAAGTAAAGGGATAATTATAATAGCCAATATTATTAAATGCCATGATAAGGCCTGCTAATATGTATTATAAATATCTATTCGATCCTGACGAATGGTTCCATGAGACTTAGAAAACTGTGCACGCATCCACAACTAGTAAGTGGCAGAGACTGGCTGCCTACCCCTGTAGCACCTCCCTCATGCACCTCACCCTCCGCGAAAAAGGGTGGACGTCACTGCCCCCAGAACTCTGCTGGAAAGCAGCTCAACTAACATCCAGAACAAAGAACCCCGGGAAGCTTAATGAATTGTAAATGTAGCATGAAATGCATTTTCCTCCTCTGGGTTCATTCTAAATGTGTCTTTTTTAAAAGCAAAATAATAACTTTTATTAGAGAAACATTTCTTAATAAAAGCATTAGAAATTCAGACTTGACTAATGTAATTGGTACTGTTTCGTGAAGTGGAATCCTTGGGACAATTTAAAGTAGAACTAGGATGTTTGTTTCACAGGCTGGGGGAGACTTGGCTCTGCATGGAGCTGGAGGAGGGGGAAGATCAGCTGGGGTCCTGGTTGCCATGGAGACCCATGATGCAGTATCTTATTATTCCAATGACTGCTACTCTCCTGCTGGTTGTCTGATTTCATCCCACCACTGACCCAATAGTGTGCCTTTAAGCAAAAACAATGTGCTTCGCAAAATTTGTATGAGATTCCCAATATTGTCCTCCAAAACAATTGAAAATGCACTGTGCCCTGACCGGTGTAGTCCAGTCGGTTGGGCTTCGTCCCACAGAGATAAAGGTCACCAGAGATAAAGGTTCGATTCCTGGTCAGGGCTCTTGTCTGAGCTGCAGGCCTGTGTGAGAGGGAGCCAAGCGATGTTTCTCTCAAACACCAACGTTTCTCTCCCTCTCTTTCTTCCTTCCCCCCTCTCTAAAATTAAATTAATAAAATCTTTTTTATAAAATAATATAAAGCAAAATGCGCTGTGACAGTTCTCTGTCTAGATGAACCATAATGACTCCTTTGAGAGAGTTACTTATTTGTAAAGAATGTAACCCTTCATTGTTCTAAAATACTGTGTGTTTATCAAGATTTCCCTTAACTAAGTAAATTCACAATCTTTTCATTTTAATTCCAGCCTATGGTTAAATTAGGAAAATTTCATGAACTTGAGATTTAATCATCTGAAATACTGTCATTCGAATGGCAAAGGGTAGGCTGACTAATCTACTTTTAATAAAAAACAAAAAATGTTTTTACTATTAGAAGCAGATCGCCCTTAAATATATGATCACTTTACATAGATAAAATGATGAAGGTAGTATAAACACTCAAAACTGACTCGCAAACTATTCAGTAAACAACTTCGGCTCCCCAAAACTTGTCACTGCTCCACCGTCACTCAGCTCACAGGGAAATCGAGGAAATTTTTTCTTCTCTTTCAGGCCGACTTAAATAATCCTAGGCCCAACAGGTGAGGAGCTGTTTGCAAGCCTTGTGTAAAAAGCATATTTCAGAATCAAAGAAAATGGAAGTTCGCAATGAGAAGAATTCTTACGTTAGCTCATTTCTTATCTAGATGGAGCAAAGGAAAGACATAGTATAGTCTCTTCCACACAGGGTTTCGAATACACTAATCAGAGTGGCAAGAGATTAGAATAAATTACATAATCTCTATATATTTAAGAATAAAGTTTTTGACACAATCAAACTAGTAATTAGTATGCCCTGGAGTTAAATGTTTAAAGAAATCATGCAATCTGAAAAATTAGAAAACATTTGAAAAACTGAAGAAAAACGCAGAAAGTAATGATGTAAAATTAGCTGTTTCCATAAATGGATTGAGAGAGTGGCGATGCAAAAGAAAAAACTCCAACGTCTGCTGGAGACGGATGGCTCCAGCGTTTCTTTCTCCAGTCTGGACGCGGGAAGGAGAGCTCCAGGACGGGCTCCTTGCCCCTCTAGCTGGGCTTCACGAAAATGCACGATGTGCAGTGGCCAGGTTCTCTGAAACTTAGCCACAATCTCGTAACTCGCTGATTTTGCTGGCTTGGCACTGCAAATTATTCCTTCTGCATGGTTATAATTCCATTAGGTTGGCACTGTCCCAAAACATAAGAAGTAAACTTTAAGATGTAAGTGCAGATGTGTTGTCTAGATTTTTAAACTAGTGATGCAAAGGAAATGCATTTAATAGCTGTCATGTTACATTCTTCATGTGTGTAATGTGAAGTAGTTCTCATATATTCATTGACATGCTCACAGTAATCTTGGAAATTAATCCCCATTTCTCAGGTGAGTAATGCGTCTTAGAGAGCGGAATAACTTTCCCAAGGTGGCACTGCTGAGGAGAGGAGACAACTTTCAATTCACACCCCTCAGCTTGGAAAGCCCTAGTTCCTGACCACGCCCACCTCGAATCAGCCACAGGCAGCCAAGAAACGCTCCCAGACCAGCTGTTGTCGTTCCCATTGCAGGCCTGATGGCTACGTTTACAGGGTTAATATGAGTTAAGTGATTCTGAAGAACAGCCATCACACTCTTCCAGAAACTTTTTAAGATAAATTTGGATTGTCATCTGATCTGAAGCTACGTACAATTTTGTGCCTCCCCTGCCAAATTCATTCTCAAACTCTTAGAAATGTGGATGGCTTCCATTTATTCCACTTTGATTCAACAAAAGTGATTGAGTGTCTACTATTCGTAAAGCCATAGTCAGATAGTGAAAAAGTTAGAAAGAGGGATTTGACTGGAGGAAGTATCCAGACCTTTCTGTCTCTTAGAAACAGATGGTACACTATAAATATAGTTTTGCCTGGTGGAAGATGGTACAGGAGCCACATACACATTCCCTTGCCCCTCCTGGACATACGCAGTGAGCTGCCAGTGAGGAGGGAAGCAAGCAAAGGTGGAAGGAAGGAAATAAGGAAAGAAAAGCAAGGACAGGAAGGAGGGCGAGGAGGACGGGAAGAAAGCTGAACGACTGTTTTTTGGCCTAGTAGGAAATCTGTACATAGAAAATGCTCAACAAATACTTGTTGAAGTAAAAAATTAGAGAATCCTAACAAAAAAGAAGAAACAATACACACTTATCAAAGGTAATAATTTGTAAGTAGTGCTTAATGGTTAAAGAGTAGAAAAATAAAAAAAAAAATTCTTGATCATTTTGAAGCTAGTTTCAAAAGTACCTTTGAGTTATTCCTGATAACAGACTGTCCGTCTCTTTTCAAAATCAGCAATGATTCGCCTTGATGCTCTACAATACAGAATTTCATAGTTGGATGGAGGTGGGAACCATATGCACCCTCCTTGCACAAAGCTCAGAATTTGCTCTTTACACATAAGGTAGAGCTTATTTGCAAGCTTTCAATGATAAATGTCTGCTGACTGAGCAAGAAAAAAAAAACCTGAGCATCTCACTGAAGCAAGTGTTTAAATTATCTGTTGTAGTGTAAGAATTCAACCAGTCTTCAGTAACCACTGAACAAAAGTGCTGGAGGCACAGATACTTTTTAAGATATTTCTAAAGCCACACCTGATAAGTACTAACCAGAAAGATGAAAACAAAGGCCAAGTTTTATTGAGTACTTACTATGTACTGCGCATTCTGTGTGTGTGTTTACATGATTATTGTTCTCAGTTCTCGTATTGATTCTGTAAGTCAATGCACACCGTGCAGACTGAGCATTATAGAGCTGAAGTCTTTGTCCCAGGTCACCAGTTCACGGTAAATGGGCCTGGCCCCAGGCAGTCTGACTCCAGAGGTTACATTTTTCATGACTTTGTTATATTGTCACCTCAGGTCTGCTAGTTGTTACATTCTTCTCTTCTACAGTTATGCAGATCCCTTTTCCGCTTCCATTTCTTTTGAAAAGATGCTGAGCTTTCTAAAAAAGTGTTCTGGTGGGAGATCTTTAGCAGTAACGTAAAAGCAATGCACGAGAAGTGATAAATGACTGGCATCGAGACGGGCCCACAAAGTTATGCCTGCACAACCGCAGCCACCAATATGGCCAGTTTCAAACCGTAATTTTGATCACACTCACAATTTTGAATAAGGGAAATAAAACCTAACAGTCTTTTTAAAGAGTTAATTTCTTTCTTCTTTCCCTTCACTTAGCACTTACAATTCAGAACAATCAAAGCTGAGGGAACTAATGCTTTCTTCTTTGGAGAGTGCAAGACCCTAAAATCCAATTAGCTTAGGCCAATTAAAATGCTGTTTTAATGCTAAGGCTCTTCCAGGAGGTTGCTGTAAACGTGGAGAATTTTTTCAAAATCACGAGAAGAAGAAAAGAAATGTCTCTGTCAGGGTACATTTACAAACTCCCGAGTCCCACCTGCACGTGCACCATGTCGGTACCGAGACCCAGAGTTCTCCTAGTGTGGTCCCTCCAGCAGCCGGATCGGCATCACCTGTGAACTGGTTAGGAAGGCAGATTCTGAGGCTTCGCCCCACCTACCGAACCAGAAACCCTAGGGTGGGCCCAGTAACCTGCATTTGAGTCAGACCTCCAGGGGATCCTGATGCCCACTAACGCTTGAGCACTACCGTGCCACCAGAACAGCTGCAGCCCAAACGAATGGGTGTCACGGACTCGTTTGCCACTCCTCCAGGTAAACACTAAGCCACAGCCGCCATTTACAATCGCTGCTTACACAGGCTTTCCCAAAGCACAGGTTTGCCCATAATCTTCAGTTGCACATGAATCTCAACTCGAAAACTGCTTTTTTTACATTCAGTATTTACCTATATTTTATAATGTTCATCTCATGCTTCCCTGGGCGAAATATATGGCTTTCAAATGTGAGGTAGATAACACTTGTTTAGTAATAATCCGAAGCCTTTCTAACAACGTGGAAAATACTATTTACCTGAGTAGCAATTGTACTAGCAAAATATAATTTCATTTGCATGGTAAGACTCTATTTATACTTGCTGTTTTAGGTGGTAAAGAGAATGTGAACTGTTAGGTCTAGAATCCTGCGAGAGAGATTTTCCTCCTCTCCCTTTGTCTCCTGTGATTCCTAATCTACTCGGGTCATGAAACATTGATGAAGGGAAGCTGGTGGCAGTAATGGAGTCCTGTGAGGTCAGGCTTCATGGGAAAGACAGATCGCATTTTACTGGTGAAAAGCGCCTGGGATAGAAGAAGGTGGCTTGGCACAAAAATATTGGTGCTTTCTTTTTCTTCTCCTAATGCCATTCACAACTCATTTGTGACATCGTTGCACAAATATGCAAGGCTCATGTCTTGCCACGCATCCACAGTTTAAAATTTACTTCTCTGTTTATCTCATTAATGAAGCAACCAGCAGGAAGACGTAAGAGTAGGTTCCAAAAGCAACGGATTAAGGGATGGAGACTCATATGAACAGCTGGAAAAGAAATGCCAAACTCAGTTTGCCAAGTTAGAGACAGGACTGTGTAACACGCGACAAGAAAAAGATATTCTGTCACCTTTGGGGTTCACTTTTCTACCAGGCTATAACCCCCTCACATTTACAGATTTGAAAGGTTGTAAACTCTCTGCACCTATATATTTGTTAATCAAACATTGTGACCCAAGAGTGTCAGATAAGGGTTGTGACAGGATGAACGGTTGCCGGCAAAAAGATATGTCTACCCCCGAACCCCCAGAACCTGTGACAGTTCATTTCACTTGCGCGTTTGGGTCCTGTCCCCTCCCTCTGCCTCCATTGTCTGTGGGCCTTCCACAGGCCTACAGAGAAAACAGGCTAGAGGTGCACCTCTTATTTTCCACGATTAACTTTTCAAAACAAAAGTATTCATTGTTCGTCAAATTGAAAATTAACAACACGTCTAAAAATTCCAACAGACTCTTTGCTAACCCTGTTCATTGTGACAGAGCGGTTGGCACTCCCAGCCCTGATTTCATCTCTGTGACTGTTACTAACAGAGTGGTGTCCTCAGGAAACGGGACATAAGGCAGATGTGCGCCAGTAGAGGGAAGGCACAGGAAAGCCTACCCAGCGTGCAGACCTGCTGCATGCACACTTACAGAGAAGACCTTACCACCCCGTTCGTTTCCACAGCTGCCCCAGCTGTACCTGAGGCCGGGCCTTCTAACGAGCTGAAAGCCTGAGTATCAGCTTCTAGGTCTAGTCTTCTAATGGAGACTCTCCTTTCCAGCTGCCCGTTAGAATCATATGGGAGATTACTAAAATATGAATGCCTAGCACCAAGGCTAATTAAAGTACGGTCTTCGGTTTCAGCGTGACCAGGGCCGAGACCCCATTGGATGAATCGTGCATGTGTGCGCCCACAGATTTTGGCACCGTGCCAGCTTGGGCAATATCATGCTTGTGAAGCACTCCAAAAACGACATCAGTTGCAAGTGCTGCTTAAACTCTAGGGGAATATGGGAAAAGGAAAAATAATTGTACATTTGTATTATGGGATTCCAATATTGTAACACCACGTGTATGATTTATTCCAGGCTCGACTCACCAAAGAACAGCGCTGGGGAAGTGCATTGCTCTCCAGAAACCACTCCTTAGAAGAGGAATTCGAAAGGGCCAAAGCAGCAGTGGAGGTAACTTTTCTAAAACTGTTTTTGTGTCATGTGTCTGAGATGGGCATTCAAAAAATACAATGTCGGCAGGAAACACATGAAACGAGTCTTACTTTACAGACATGAAATAACCATGACTATGGCTGTGAAAATGAGACCCATTACCAGAGAACTTTTGACTTCCTACCAGCAGTGGCTAATAGATGTCCCCTCTTAGGCCGATTCTGTGGTGGATTCGAGCGACTGTCTGGAGAGCTCTGAGGCTCATCTGGGTTCTGTGATGAGCCTATGCTGTTCATCTTCTCTGCATCTCTGTGAGGCCAAGATCCACACTTGACATTTTTAACTCTCTGGCATATACACAAGGCCTGAAACATGAAGGTCTTGCTGCCCCAGAAATATTATACATTCTCCTAACTGAGAAAGCATGGCTGAAATATTCCGGCCAATGGAGGGCCTATCTTGATTCAAGCTGTAAATTTTTTTGCTGTTAAGAGTATCCAAAACAAATGGTAAGATTTCATGCTTTTTATATCCGAGTAATATTCCATTGTATATATACATACCACATCTTCTTTATTCAGTTGTCTATTGATGGACACTTAGGTTGCATCCATATCTTGTCTGCTACAAATAATGTTGCAGTAAACCTAGGGATGCATATATCTTTTCAAATCTAAAAAACAAAATTAATGAACAAAAAAACAAATTCACAGATACAGAGAACAAACTGATGGTTGTCAGGTGGGAGGGGCATTGGAGGGATAGATAGAAAGGTGAAGGAATTAAGAAATGCAAATTGATAGTAACAAAATGGTCACGGGAGTGTAAAGTGCCAATAGGGAATGTAGTTCATAATATTATACTAACTATGAACAGTGCCAGGTGGGTCCTGGAATTATAGAGGGATCACCTCGTGAGTTATACAAATGTCTAACCTCTATACTGTACACCTGAAACTAATATAACATTGAATGTCACCTGTAACTGAAAAATAAAAATAAAAAAGAATAGCCCAAACAATGACAGGGTTGATAAATCAAATGAGATACTTACTTTGAACAATAATTTTCTTATTTAGCCTTTTAATGAGAAAGAAAGAGAAGGAGGAAGAGGAAGGAAGGAAGGAAGAAGGGAAACCGAACAGGGCACTCTGTGCTGCTTTTTTATCCACTTTCTTTCTGGTCAGAATCACAAAAAGTGCTTCAGAGACGCCATCCGTGGGACCCATCACAGCTCTGCCGCTTCACTGTCTGAGAGTGGAGTTTTCCCCAAACCCAAGCAGGAACTTGTCAGAATCTCCATTTCTACTGCTGATAGGAAATCTTGAAGATTTCCAGTATTCCTGTAATATGATTCATTTATGTAGCTGTCTTATTACTAAAATTTGGGCGAAATTATTACACTAAGAGCAGTCTTTCAGTAACTCCATGCTTGAAATACAATTAAATCATATTGTCAGTTTCATAGTAAAAGGATTCTTTGTATTCTAGGAAATAATTCCAGCCATAATTACACATCATCATTCAGAAACCCAGTAAGAGAACCTTTTTTATCTCATCACAATACAATCTTCTCAAATTTTATTTTTAACTTTAACCTTTTTTATTTTAAAAAATTAATCTGTATTTACAGCTCTTGAATGTGATCAACTTATACATTTGATTGAGACCACACTGCCAACTGCATGGAGCCCATAGCTTAATTTATCTTAAATGTAGATTATGTTCAGACTAAAGAGCTAACTTATATGTATCTTTTGATCTCCTACTGCATGTGGTGCACTGAATTAGCACTGAAGAGAAAAATTATTTAAAACCATAACATCTTGGATCAGTACAGACAGAATTTATCTGGTCCTATTTATAATGAGAAAGACAGTAAGTTCACACTTCAAAGTAACATACCAACAAGACAAAAATTATCCATCTATCTACCTATCATTATCTATCTCTTTGTGATATATAGATATAGATATATATTGATATACAGATACATACTCACAAAATCATTTCATCTTAGTTTTAGTAAACACCTTAGAAGTCCTGTATCCCACCCAGGCACACAAACCAATTTTTTTCTATTCAGCCATACTTGGCAAGTTACTTATTCCAAAATACCCTGTTTCTACTTCAACACCTCTAATTAGGGACAACTCACTTCTGTTCAGGAAAACCTATTTTAGTTTTCGACAGTCTTAACTATTAAAAAGCCCTTCCCCGTGTTATGCTGACATTGGCCTACCGGCAACTTCCAGTTTTGCTTCATCGTGGCCTCACCCTCTCTGGAGCCAGACAGAATCAGCTGGATCCCCTCTCTACAGTGATGCCCACCTCACCCCTCGAAGGCCTATCTTCTCCTGTCTTCTCCTTGTCTCTCCTCAGTGGTTATTTCAATCTCTCTCTAGTATCTTCATTTCATCAACAACATGGACCTCAGTTTCCACACCTGTATGGTCCTTTCCAGTTACAAAATCCTAGGAGGCCGTAGTTTACTTCAGGTAGTCATTCATTCGACAGACATTACTGGCTGTCTGTCTATATGCGAGGGCTGCTGAACTACATACTGGAGATAATGAGCCAGCCTTAATTAGCTAACGGTAGTGTGGACCAGAGGACCAATTTGGACAAATCACTTGTTCCGTCTACTTCTGTTTCCTTATCTGTAAGGTGAGGGAATTGGGCTTCTAACAGACTAAAAACCTATAAATGGTAAGTACAAAATTTCCAGCAAATCAGAGAATTGTAAGCAAATTTGCTTGGCTGGAAGCCTAGAACTGAGAAGCTTCCCGACGGAATAAGGGAGATGATTGCTGATCAGAAGGTGAGAACAGGTATGAACAAAAAAAGGTGAGGGATGGGGAGTGTTTCACCAAGCTAATGGTACATCACACCACAAAACCACACACATATGGACTCTGTACCTCCTGCCATCATTCTTATCCAGGGTATACTCTAAATGCATAGTGGAAGACATATTAAAATGCATCAGGGTCTTGGAAATATACACACCCTTGGCCCAGCCACTTCTTAGAATTTACCTTAGAGAAATAATCCTGAAAGTTTATGAAATTTATCTATAGAATTGTTTAAAATGGTAAAAGATTGGAAACAGCCTAAATGTCTCATGATATAGAATTAACTAAAATATATCTCTATTACTTGAAAATCTATCTCAATAATGTAGTTTTATAAAACTACATTATAGAAAAATAAGATCATGTAAAAATGTCTACTGATAATTGAAATAATAATCTATATACTGACAGTTTAAAAATACAATCCCAACTTTGTAAAACAAAAATAGCATAAACCTAACATGTTCAAGTATGTGCTGTGAGCGAGGCACTAAATCAGGAGCATTGCATGGATTCTTGATGACCCCTCACAGTCCTATGAAGAGCATGACACTACTATTCTCACTTTGCAGGTGAGCAACTGAGGCTTAAACAGATCGCAGTTATCCATCATTGTATGATTGATTAAGATAGCCTGACAAATGAATAACCCTAATTTAGCAAGCAACAAAGTCATGATTTTTACCCCGACCCCGAATCACCACACTATACAGTAAAGGATAAAGAGAGTGTGTGTTGAAACGGATGGCTGGGTTCGGGATATTTTATTCCGTCTCTTAGTTTATCTGTATTTTCCTAATGTTCCATCATAAACACGTGGTATATTGGTAATCAGGGAAAAAGTGGTAAGTTATAGACATTACAGAAGGACATAAGATTCCTAAAAGAACTAAAGGTGCCCCTTTCTTCCTTTTTAGACAAATAAAGGACAGGACCGCAGGTTGACTTCAGCAAACAGACAGTTCTTAACAATAGTTGAAACCGAGACGAAAATCATTTTCTAAACTGAATTTTTCCAAAGTCTCCATTTTATATTTTATGTCATCTGATTTTGATAGTCTTTCCATTTCACAGTCTATTTCCATTCTTAAGTGCTAACTTTTTTATTTTATTTATAATTTTTTTGTCACCATCCTGCCTTATGACCTGGCAGCTAGCCCCCTGTCCAGCTTCTGCTCCGCAGTCCCCTCCTGAGCCCCGGGGCACTGATGTCCTCCTCCTCTCCTCCCACAGCAACCCGCTGCCCACCCTCTCTGTCTTTCCCCGACAGAGGAAACTCTCCCCTCGTCCTCAAGTGGCCGGATCCTTCTCCTCATTGAGGTTTAGCTCAAGCATCGGGGCCTCAGGAAAGCTGGTCCTCACCACCCTGTTGCTAGTACAGCACCTAGAGCTTTGTTCTTCCTCCTCCCATTTCTCCCTGGTTTGTTTTGATTTATTTGTCCATTTGTTGTCTTTCTGCTTTAAAATGTACCTCCCATGAGAAAGGGATCCTTCTCTCTTATTTACCACTGTACCTCAGTATCTAGGACAATGTCTGGAACCTAGTAAGTATTCAGTACATATTTGTTGAATTAATGGATGGATAACTGATTGTTAATCACCTAAGGTAGGCAATTTGTTCTATCGTTGCGTAGATATCATTGCATGTAAAGTGCCATATCACCTCTTACTAAAATTTAGGACCTGCATTTTCATGCCTAATATAAACAAGCAGTTCTGTCTGTCGCATTCAAGTTCCTGCCAGGGAACTGAAGTGTCATCCTCTGGGTTTGTCTTGGCCTCACTGTCAGTCAGTGAGACACACGTATAAGAATGCAGGAAGCACCAACCAATTTTCTGTGGAGCAACACTGGGCACATCTTGTTTCCTGCATGGCACAAACTAGTTTTTACTTATACTAAGTAACACCTGACAACATATAATGCAACTAATGTTTGAGCTAAAATGTCCTAAAATGCAGTATCTTCTACTGGAGAAAAGATGGCTAATGCACATGCATATTTATTGCATGTCATAAATGACCTGGGAGCTATTCTGTGCAAAGGCTGACATGGCTCAAGCTCAAGGTGATCTCCTGAGGCCTTGTATGGGCAAGGCTTTTTGCCTTCATTGAAAAAAAAGTCACTATGAATTTATCTCTGCTCAAAGTTTTGTAATTTTAGGACAAAGAACTAAAAATTCCTATTTGGGGCTTTTTTTTTTTTAATGCCTCTTCCCTCAGTAAGAATGGAGGAGCTTCCTCCCAGGTTTTCTCCCTAGCCAGCAGCCCAAATGCACTGTCAGCAACAGCAGGTCCCTAGGAAGGAGCACAGGGAGGAACAGAAGTGGAAAGCAGGGAAGGAGCCCTAGGAGCTCAGTGGAGCCTGAAGCTGCCTCCAGGAAGGGAGATCCCTGGAGAGAACTGTGCGGCATCTGCAGTGGAGGAAGGGCATATGCGGGCAGTCGGCAAGCCTGCAACCACACACCAGGAATACTGCCTTAGCAGGGAGGGGAAGAGCCCGTCAGCACCTAGAACTGTGTTTAGCTAGTTGGTCTTACCAGGTGCCTCTGCCTTCAAATTTATCAG
>PVKM010022104.1:0-22070 GCA_004027735.1 Carollia perspicillata
TCAGAGAACAACCTTGAAATGTAACTCTCCAATAAACACTCCTCTATGGGGAAATGAGGTTTGCTCTATGCTGATGTGCTTTCTAGAAATGTCTAGGTTAAAAGTAGCCATTGCTGGAGTCTTACCAGTCAAGGGAAGGCCCCTGGTACTGAGAGGTGAAGGACAGGGGTCCAGGGAGCCACAGGAAGAGATGGCGTGGTCTGGTGCAGCCCACTACTACGAGCGTCCATCCAGTTGCTGCGGCCAGCACAGGGAAGTTTATAGGAGGGATGGCAAGTCAGGCTTGGTGGGCCGCTGCTTTGAAGAAGTGGGTGGTGCAGCATGAGACACATGTGGGCAAGCATTGAAATGATAGGGAAGACACAGTTACTAGATTAAAGTAGATTTTTTAAATAAAAATTTCAAAATTCTCTTAATTGGTGTAGAGACCTCTAGAGTGGAGCAATACATACATTTTTATGGGGAATCTGTACCACGTGCCCAGCATGGGGCTGACATACTGCAGTCACCCTTTCATTCACTCTTCCGTTACTGAGCACATACGTGCTGGGATGTACTGGACCTCTGAGACACAAACAGATTAAGAAATGGCCTCTACCTTCTGTTTTCTTCTAGTTTAATAGGATGGATAGACAGATACATAAGCTAGATGTTACAATTCAGAACAAAAAGTGCTACACAGAGTCACGGTGATTCTGCCTGCCACTCTACTGAATTTCTGTTGTGCACCAGGCATTGACTAGGAGCCAGGGATATAGGAGAGAAAAAAAAGTGGATAAAAATCCCTGCCTTGCAGAACTTATAGCCCACTGATGTCAGAATTCCCCAGAGAAATGATTTTGTTTCCTCTACCTGGGCCCTGGACGACTTCTTGGAGGAGTTGCTGCCAAAGCTAAGTTTAAAGAAAAATTGTAGTCAGATTGCAGGAATGAAGGTGGAGTGAGGGCAGGGATAGAGTGGGTGGTCAGACATGGAAGAAAGAAGAAATGGAGGTGGAATGGGAGTTAGTAATGGAGGCGGGATAGCAGTAGAGGGCGAGTAGAGTGAAGTAGGCAATCGGGAGGGGAGGGAGGGGAGATGGGGAGGCAGGTTGGGTGAGGGCGCAGGGAAGTGGGGGTCAGGGAAGAGGAGGTGGAGTGTTGCGACAGGAGCAGGTGGTGTTCAAGTACAGGGTGTGTGATGGGACTGAGATGCAAGCAACATGGTTAGGCCTGATCATACATTTCATTTATAAGGAAAGAGATGACCTGATTTTGGTCTGAAGGGGTATATAACGGTGTTGGGTAGAAAAGGTGAACACATAAAATAGACGAAGTGCAGCACTCCCGGTTAAAGGAGGTATTGAATTTTTCAGTGGTTGTAAGTTGTTTGCTGGCAGAAATCAAGTAGCTAGCCTGTTGCAATAATCCCCAACCTGCTCTCTGTATTCAGTCCTCACTCCTGCCTGTCCCTCCAGTAGTTCATTAAACATCTTCAAGCACCTCCTAAGTCCTGGGCACAGTAAATTCTGCCCAGACAAAGGGAAAGATAATTTAAAGACAAAGTCTGTTCTTCTAGGGACTTATAACTATTAGGAAACAAAGGGAGTTTGTATAATACCAAGCAATTAATAGCTTTTCAGAAGCAGAAGGCAACCCTGAGTGAAGCACAGAGGAGCTGGCTAACATTTTCAGTAGGGCTTTGTCACTGACAACATGCCACCTTAATTTTCTAATGCCTCAGATACTTCGTTTATTCTGGGCTGTCATTTTTGTTGTAGTCCACTTCCCACTCTCTTGCTTACAGAGATCCTCAGATGCTGGTCTGACCACAGTCCAGGGTCACCAGTTTCTTAAAAGGTTTGTGTTGTAGTAACTAACTGAGTATGTGCTCCAATTAGACTGCATACTCTTTGAGGACAGGAGACCTCTCTCAGCGCCTTACCTAGCATGTTGCAGTTGTTCCAAATTATTTTTGCAGAATTAAAATACAGAAGAACTTGCGAAAATATCTCTCGAATGTGAGAGTAAAAAGAGAATGGTTTAGCTTTTTTTAAAAAAATATTTTATTTATTTTGAGAGAGAGGGGAAGGGAGGGAGAAAGAGAGGGAGAGAAACATCTATGTGTGGTTGCCTCTCACATGCCCCATACTGGAGATCTGGTCCACAACCCAGGCATGTGCACCAACTGGGGATTGAACCAGCGACCCTTTGGTTCACAGGCCGACACTCAATCTGTTGTGCCACACCAGCCAGGGCGTGGTTTGACTTTTTTTGATAGAGCTATTAACTCTTTGATTTGTGGTTTTTAATTTTTTAATTTAAATTTATTTATAGATAAGAGAGAGAGAGAGGGAGAGAGAGAGAAACATTGACTTGCCGCTCCACTTGTTTTTGCGTTCACTGGTTGATTCTTGTCTGTGCCCTGACTGGGAATCAAACCCACAACTTTGGTATATGCTCATGACATTCTAAACAACTGAACTACCTGGCCAGGGCTGATTTATTTTTGAGTGCCTACTCTCTAAATATCATCCACACAATAAGACAAAGCTTTGGTGGTATCCATGATTGGGAAGGCATGGTTGGAATTTGCTGATAAATGGAAGTGCAGTTTAAAGCAGATCTAGATGTTTCCAAGGACGGACTTGATTAGGATAGGTAAGGATTCAATGATAACAGTTTAGGATTGGTAGAACTATCAAGGCAAGGGTCTTTGAGGCATGGGATCCAAAGGACTTCAGGACATGGACTGTCTGCTGATGAATGCTTTCTGTGGAAGAGTTGATGGGTCCTTCAGGAAGTTCCTATAATGAACAAGCAAGTTACTCCCTTGCTTGAGCAAGAATCTCCTGGAATACTAGGAACATAACTGTCATGATGAAACAGCAACATCACACTCATGTAAACAGTAAGCTGTGTGTACGGTGGGTAGCTTTGGATCTTACTTGTCAGCTAAGCAGGATGAAATTGATGGCAGGAAGACAAAAAAAAAACAAAACAGGAAATGCTTTCTTTAAAGTTTTGTTTGGGTTCTGGCTGGTCTAGCTCAGTGGATGGAGCGCAGGCCTGCAAACCAAAGGATCGTGGTTCGATTCCCAGTCATGGCACATGCATGGGTTGCAGGCCAGTTCCCCTGCAGGGGACACAAGAGAGGCAACCATACATTGATATTTCTCTCCTTCTTTCCTTCCCATCCCCTCTAAAGATAAATAAATAAAATCTTTAAAAAAATGAAGTTTTGTTTGGGTGTCAGGATTTTTGCTTAGGCAAAGAAGGCTTCTGTTCCCAAAACTGTGTTCCATGGATGAGATAAAATCTGTGGACAGATTGCTGGCTGACCTGGGGGCTTGTCACATGCATGTGGCACCCTGACTTTCCATCCTAATCACAGCTACGCCGGGCCTGCTGCCATTCAGTGATGCAGTGAGTCCCTATCTTGCCTTTTCCTGTGTCCCATCTTTCTCTCAATATTTTTCCTTCTGGAGGATGTTTACTGATACAGAGACCCACCAGATGAAAATGTCTAGTAACTTTGGCATACTTTATTTCATATTTCATTAGGTCGGAAAACAGTGATGCTCTTCCATTTCCTGCCGACTGCCACCAACTCACCTCTAAGTGCACTGTGAAAATCATTCTTCATTTTAATCATGCAGCAAAATCTCACTCAAGGAATCTGAAATTGATTTTTCTCCCTTTCTGTACAGACAGTGCAACCCCAGATAACTTTTTGGCACCCTCCATGCAAATTTCAGTAAAATAAGTGTACCTTCTCCAGTCAGCTCTCTGCAAGCCCCACAAGGCTGCTTGCAAAATGCAGCTTTTCAGATACTACCTCAGATGGTTTTAAACTCTCTACCTGCAGCCTGAGTTGAGCACTAAGTGGTCAAAATGAGCAATTGAGTGTATGAGTAATAGCATGTGGGCAATGACCATGGCCAGAGCTGCAAAATGCCTTCCTACCAACCCAAAATTTGGCCCTGGTGCTCACTTCCTTAATGGAGCCATTTAAATTTCCATTTGGTTATCTTGGGTTCAAGGGCTTCTCATCAGCCCATTTTTTGTTCTTTTCACTTTTCAAAAACATGTCACTTTAATTTTCATCATCTTTGTTCCTCAGTTGCACTGAGAGCTAGTGCATTTTTAATGAAGGGTTGATCCTATTTTAAAAAGTGTTTTTCAGTGGGCCTACTTACTGGCATTTATTATCATTTTCTGTCTGCCTTCTGCCTAAAATATAAAGGACTCTTGGAATTTTTTTCCTTCTCCTAGATGTCCATCTCGCCCCCCTATATTCCCTAATTCTCTTCTTTCCCTATACTGCCTAGCATCCCTGGCCTAATTTTACATAGGCCCTTTGTGCTCTATAAGGCAGTGGTGGCTGGGCTGACTCAGGTAGCTTGGAAAAGAGAGAAAGTGACCCAGGTAGAAAGGATCAATGGCAGACTTTCATCCGTCACTGGCTGTGTGGCATGAAGCTGTGAGCACTCCCATTGCCCTTTGTCAGCCTTGACATCCTTTGTTCATGGCTCAGGTCCCGGCATGATTAAGGAAGGCCTGATGGGACAGCCCCTGGGACTGAGGGTGTGCTGGAATCAAAGCTGTCCCATAGGTGTCTAGATGGAGCTCCTCAGTCCCACCATCGATCAGCATAAAGTTCACGCAAAGCAGATGGGCACGAATGTGTTTTCTGCGGCTGTCCCCTGGTGGTTATGTTTCATAGAATCCCAAAGTAAGTGGGGTTGGCCTCTGTCTTCCTGCCGGCCCCCACCTTGTAATGGGCACTTGATTACAGGAGCTCAGCTGTGAAGTTTGTACCTTTTGTGACACATTAACCTTGTGAACTTCCATTTTCTTACCTGTGTCATGGTTGTTACCTGTGACTGGGATTTCTAGAAGTTCGGCAGGAAGGCATTCATAGAGTACCTGGCACAGAGCCAGGCCTTTGGCAGCCTCTCCATAATTTTGTATTCCTCCCTGCCACTTCTTTGTCCACACCCTCTGAAGCCTATCAGACTGCTGGGTGTCTGTAGGTGCCTAGGGAATAGAAGCCGAGTGGAGTGCCACTGGAGAGGAGAAGAGACAAGAAAGCTTTCTGCACTGTGTTTGAACTTCTTCCCTCTCTGCCAGCCAGCTGAGCTAACATAAGATCAGTAACAGTCGACCATTTCCTTTTAATTGGTATCTCCAATTCTGAGGCTTCAAATAGCTCTAGCAGACTACAGGGTTTAGTTTGTAAGTTGCTTATAAAACACTGTGGAACCAATTTGGTGAAAGCTGCCTGAGTTTTCCTTAGCAATCTGACTTGATTTGCCATATGTGCTAGAGTTTCTCTGGTTTTCAGCCCAAATTTCGGCTTTTCCTAGTGCTCACAGATAGAGGCCAAAGAAGAGGTACAGTGGGACCATGAGCTGCCGCAGTGAGCTTGGACAGTGGTGATGAGGACCAAGGTGGGGGTGACTAAAAGGCTGTTTCTCAGAGTGGGGCCTGGGGAGGCATGGGAGGCAAACAGATTGCTACCGTGGAGGGGGTGTGCGCGTCTGCACATGCACACATGTGCATAAACACACATGCGTGCACACACATGTGCATGCATGTGTGTATAAAGACTCGAATGTGCAGCAGTGAGTAAACACTTCCTACATGTGAGGACTGAAACCAGGCCGTGTAAATTCTGGGCCTGACTCGCTCAGACACTGGCCAGATCCCTATCTGCCTCCACCTCTTTTCTGTTCCGTCTTCCTGGAAGGCTTTGCCCTCTGATCTTCACAAGGCGCACCCATCCTTTTTTCCTGGCCTCTGACACCTTCTCACCATTATCCTCCCTTACTCTCTGTCCCTATTCTGCTTTATTTTTCTTCATAATACTCACCACTTCTTGGCACTTTAGTATTACGTAAGCATTTGTTTATGACATGTCTCCCCCATTAAATGTCTATAAGCTCCATGAGCAAGAACCTTGTTCGTTTTGCTCATTGTCCTATTCTCAGCACTTGCACATATTAGGTACTCAATGAGTATTTGTTGAATGACTGACTGAATGAATGAATGAATGAGCAGGTAGGTAAGTATTGTGAATGCCTGGGGCAGGAAGCAGCGAGGTGAGAGGTCATTATGAGATAGGCTTGTCAGCAGGTTGAATGGGAGGAACACTGTCAGGTTTACTCTCTCACAGTACACTCTTCTTCATTTCCTTTAATCCCCATGTTATTTCAGTGGTTATACTACTTTTCTTAGTATAACCACTAAGTATACTTAGTATAAGTACACTAAGTACACTAAGTATAAGTACACTAAGTATACTTTTCTTATCTTTGTGCTATGAAATCACTATGTTTATCAGCTTTAAATGATATCTTTATACCTCTTAGATACCAGAGATGATGAACAGTAGCTTCTTTCTCTTTCTCCTTTGGTTAGTTACATCATATATATATATACATTGTTGGGATTTATAACATTTACAGCCCGTTTTTTAAATCATAAATCTAAATTTGTTTTAATCTTAGTCCTAGATTTAAATGGATTCAGTGTTTTTCCCAAGGCCTTTGCTATTGTTTTCTTTTTTTAATGAATTTTTAAAAAATTTTATTGGATTTATTGGAGTGATGTTTGTTAATAAAATTTATAGGTTTCAGGTGTATAATTCTAGAACCCATCATCTGTATATTGTATTGTGTGATCACCACCCACAGTCAAGCTTTGTTTTATCACCATTTATTCCCCCATACCCTCTTCTCCCTTCCCCCACCACCTTTCCCTCTGATAATCACCGTGCTGTTGTCTGCGTCTTGCTGTTATTTTCCATTCATCTATTGTGTAGGGGAAAACTTCTTCCTCTAAGAGTTTTTTCAGGACAGGCTCATGAGAACAAAATATCTTGATTTCTTGCATTTTAAAAATGTTGGTTCCTTACCATTATAATGAATGATATTTTTTTGAGTATAAAATGCTCGAGTCACACTTTGTTTTTCTTGAAGACTAGCTAGAAAACTGCTTTTGAGTTGTGAATGGCATAATGGTACCATCTGAGGCCCCTCTCTTTGACCTCATCAAAGGTGAGGTGTGCACGGCTGCCCAAAGATTCTTTCTTTATTTTTGAAGCCTTATAAATGTATCAGATTATGTTTGTCATTTTTTTTCCTCAATACTCTGTGACCTTCAATGTATCTAAGTCTTCTTCTACTTTGCGGAAGATGTATTAAATCACATATTTAAACACTCCTTTATGTTTTTGTCAGTGTTCCTTATCCATCCATTTCTCTTTAGTTCCTTTCAGCTCCTTATTTATTTCCAGTTCATGTTTTTCTCACTGTTTTTCCTTTCTGTGTTCTTAGGAGTGTCTTGTTTTCCTTATGCTGCTTTCAATTTTGCCTTTATTTACATAATGGTTTTATATTTTTAAATTTCACTTCTTTCTAGATTTCTGCAAGCTTATGTTTCAAACTCCTCTGTCTTACCACATTTTCCTTGAGCTCTTCTATATCTGCTCTTTGTGTGTATGTGTGTGTGAGTGTGTGATTGCTTCATTAATTTAAAAAAGTCATGGCCAAGTTTTAGTCATGTTTTTTTTTGTATCTATTCCATGGCAATACTTGTCTGGCAAATAGCCTTTGTCATATTTCCTGATTTTTTCTTATTTTTCTTGTAATATTTTTTGTAGAGCTGGTATTAGTTCCTTTTTTGGTGATTTAGTTTTGAATTAATTGAAATTTTTCCCCAGACCACCTATTTTCATAATTTGGAGGAGGTTTGTATAGGGAAGAGATCAGTATTCAAGGAGGACTTTTCCTTCATTCCAGTGTTTTGTGGGAATCCTTTTAGCCTTTACCACTCTCTAGTCATTGAAGACCAACAACTGTAGAGCTGTTCACAAGGCCCGATATCTCTCCTCCCTTGTCCTGGGGAACGGCTTTCTGCACACGTGACATGTCTGTGTGGCTCCTTATTCAACCCATCCTCATTGGCTCCTCAGAATAAAACTTGGCCCAGGGAGGCACAAGCTGCCAGCATTTTGCAACCAATTTCCATTGTTCAAAACAAAAGATTTTTGTTCTCTTTCTCTGGATGTGCTCCTCATCTTAGTGGGTGCCTTCCTTTCTCCTTCTGAAATGGCAGCCCCAAAGTATCCTCACTCTGCTCTGGTCTCCATTCTCTCTTCTCTGCATTCACTCTTCCATGTCTCCTGGGTTCATCAAAGGTAGAATTTGTGTTTGTGTCTCTTGTGTCAGGGTTATTGTTGAGAAGGGAAGAGTGAATGTTAATTGTGTGCTACCACATTCAGCAGGGAGGAACTCAGCCCTTTCGGAGCAGTCCCTTTCTTCATTAACACAGTCTGTTTTTCCACACTTCCAGTTCTTCTCCAAAGCAGCTGTTTTCTTCTCCCTCTCAGGTTCTTCCCAGGTTTCCAAATGAGATCACATTCTTTGTCCCCAGAAAGCCTTGCCCTGGCCATCTGCCTCTAAGTTCCCCTGTGCTTATACTCCATACTAAATGTAGCATTTACTGCCTTGCATTGCACCATTTTTCTATGTGTGTGTAACCTCGCTCATTAAGTACAGGACATTTGGGGTCTAGACTGAAGCATGAGCACTTTGCATCCTCTCTAGTACTCACAAAAGTAATTCTGTGGGGTAGGTGCTATATTCATGCTCACAGATTATTCCTTTACTGTTTGCTATGATACTTGGAAACTTGCATTATGCCTCATGAACTCTGAGTTTGTGTATTTCCTTCCTGAGCTTTCTATCTTTTTAAATATATATTTTATTATTTTTAGTAATATTTTATTGATTATGCTATTATAGTTGTCCCAATTTTCTGCATTTTCCTCCCTGCACACAGTAACCCCCACTCCCTCAGGCAATTCCCACACCATTGTTCATGTCCGTGGGTCATGCGTAGGTTCTTCAGCTACTCCATTTCCTACACTGTACTTTACATCCCCATGGCACTTCTGTAACTACCTCTTTGTACTTAATCCCCTGACCTATTCAGTCATTCCACCACAACCATCTCCCATGTGGTAATCATCAAAACACTCTCTGTATCCATGATTCACTCTGTTCTTTTTGTTTGCTTAGTGTGTTTTTTTAGGTTCAATTGTTGATATATATGTATTTATTGCCATTTTATTATTCATAGTTTTGATCTTATTTTTATTACATAAGTCCCTTTAACATTTCATTTAATAATGGCTTGGTGATGATGAACTCCTTTAGTTTTTTCTTGTCTGGGAAGCTTGGTGCCATAAGTAAACATAGCTCACCTTCTTGTACAATCACACCAAAATTACAACTAAATTATAGAACAACCATCACTCAGAACTGATAGAAATTGAGTTGAATGGACGTCTGACAACTATGGAATTAAAGAAACCACATCCATCCAGACTGGTAGTGGGGCAGAGATGTGGAACAGGCTGGTCCCACATCTACACGTGGTGGATAAAAATTTGGGAGGGATATCTTGGGAGTGAGGAGTCCTAGCCCCACACTAGAACCCCTAGCCCAGGGTTCCAGTCCCAGGAAGATAAGCACCCATAACTTCTGGCTGCAAATACCCACAGGGATTGAGTTGGTAGAATAAACTTCTGGAGTCTCAAGTAGCTCCTCTTAAAGAACTCACACATGGACTTAATCAGACTCACTCACTCTGAGCTCCAGTACCAAGGTAGCAGCTTGAAAGGTACCAGTGGCATACAGGGAGAAAGTCAAGTGTCTGGTATCAAGACAAGAGCTGGGGGACAGCCTTCTTCCAGACAGAAAGGTGGGCCATTGGCCATTTTCTGAACCCTCCCCCTATAGACTCACAGAGCTGATAGGCTGGTGCCATATCTGTGTCTCCATCAACTTGGCTAACACTGCTCCAACCTGGAGATCCCCTGAGTCTCTATCCCACCCAACTTATGGACCTACCTAAGCTGTTAAAGGTAGCTTTTCCATATGAATGGCTCATGCTTCACAACTTCCAAAAGCCTCTCAAATAAGCAACAGCTAGCCTCAGTGAGCCCCCAACCCCCATACCTCTTGCTATGTGGCTCCAGGCCCAGCACTAGTAGCAGCCAGCCTAGGTTCACAGTTTTGCTTCACCTGGGAACCTCCAGCCCAGCACAAGTAGCAGCCATCTCAGATTGCTTTATAGCTCATGCAGGGTGGCCCCGGATAGAACACAGCTGGGGGTTGACCTTGACCTGTACCACCTGGGAGACCCCAGAGCCTGGACACCCAGTTGACAGCTAGACACCATGTCGGAATGCCACCACCCTGCCCCTGCACAGCTGATCCTCCACGGAGGGTGGAGGTTGGCGGTCAGCGGTCATAGTCAGTCCTTGTAGCTGACTGGCCTGGGTAAATCCCTCCCATTGACCTACCAACAGCAATCAAGACTCAACTATGAAAGGAGGGTGTACTCTGCTCACGCAAAGGGCACACCTTGAGTACCCAGCATGAGTAATAGGGGAGGCTGTACCACTGGACCCTACAGAACACCTAGTACATTAGGCCACATTACCAAGACACGGAGTCATAGCAACTCTACCTAATACATAAAAACAAACACAGGGAGGCTGCCAAAATGAGGAGACAAAGAAACATGGCCCAAATGAAAGAACAGATCAAAACTCTAGAAAAAGAGCTAAACAAAATGGAGATAGGCTATCTATCAGATGCAGAGCTCAAAACTCTGGTTACAAGGATGTTCAAAGATCTTAGTGAGGACCTCAACAGAAAAAAAAAAAACCCAGTCAGAAACAAAGGATACTCTAATTGAAATAAAGGACAATTTACATGGAAACAACAGCAGAGTACATGGAGCTAAGAATCAGATCAGATCAATGATTTGGAATGTAAGGAATCAATAAACAACCAATCAGAACAACAAGAAGAAAAAAGAATTAAAAAAATGATAGTGTAAGCAGCCTCTAGGACAACTTTAAGATAGTGTAAGCAGCCTCTAGGACAACTTCAAGAAGTCCAACAGTTACATCATAGGGATGCCAGAAGGAGAAGAGAAACAAGAAACTGGAAATCTATTAGAAAAAATAGTGAAAAATTTTTTTCTTGATTTGATAAAGGGAATAGACATGAAAGTCCAGGAAGTACAGAGAGCCCCAAACAAGATGGATTCAAAGAGGCCCACTCTAAAACACATCATAATTAAAATGCTAAAGTTTAAAGATAAAGAGAGATTCTTAAAAGCAGCAAGACGAAACTACCTAAAGGAACTACCTACACCGGAGTTCCCCTAAGACTGTCAGCTGATTTCTCAAAAGAAACTTTGTAGACAAGAAGGGACTGGCAAGAAATATTCAAAGGCAAGATTGCTTACCCAGCAAAGATAATTCGAACTGAAGGACAGATAAATTCCTTCCTGGGCATTATTCTTACTGAATTAGATAGCTGTGTATTTGGCATGTTTATATATGATATATTCTCAGTCACAAACACTTTGTAACACATACACTGCCTCTGATAAAGAACTGTGAGTAAGCACTCTCCTTGAATTTAGATGACATCAGTCAATGTCATCAGAAATAACTTTTAGTTTTCTTGATCGGATATGTCCGAAAGTCAGTGCTCCTTTTAAAAACATGGTCCCTGGATAGAGCCTTTGTTTGTCATTATGGGGTGATGTTTCTTGGTTTGCATTCCAAAGTATCAAACCTAGAAGTAAAGGGACACACCAGGTCAGTGATTCTCATAGGGGCTCTCAACCATCCTGAAGTAAAGGCATTTCAAAACCTGGAATTGAAACAAACTAAGAAACAAATAACTACTATGTAATACCGATAAAACCTCTTAGAAATATGTCTCCCATTCCTACCCCCTTCCCAGGCTTATTTAGTCCAATGCTTGACCTTTAGCTGTAGGAAGTAAGCCCAGAGAAAGAAGTTACTTGTTCAGGGTAACACATTTCCCATGTGCTTTTCCTGACCTGCTTTGCTGCTCTTGTCCTTCATACGATAACCTACAAACCACAGTTGGACACTCTCCAGTGGATGGATCTGATATCTCTGAAGGTCAGCTCATGTTAAAGCCAGGCTTTGTGTCTGGGCTGGGCTGGGTAGAGGGAGAAGACGCTATTTTAGGAAAAATGGAGCCATTGGAGCAGAATGGAAAAAGTGCATTTGACACCAATCAGTGAGCCTTGCTGAAGCTGAGATGTCCAAATGTGATAAAGGGGTAGAAAAACGTAAGTGGTAGTTTCAAAATAGAGGAACCTCTTTGACCTCAGCCAGCTGGAGACTCAATGGAATAAACTGTTGCTTCTCCAAATATGAAAAAAAGTGGAGGAGAAAGATAATTTCCAATTTCTGGGAAGGTATGCTTAAAACATGATAGATCTGAGAACTCTGCCAATACTTTCTTTCTCCGTCTTTTTTTCTTTCTTACCTTTAACTTCTCTATTGCTGAAATACTAATCTTTTTAATTTTATTTAGTATTGGTAAGGTATCTATCGTTGTAACCCCAGATGTGAAAGAGATGAATAACTACAGAGCACAGGCAAATCTGGATGGGGCCTTGCTCTGTGTTAAGGCTTTGAGTGTATAGATCAGCAAAGCCAAGAAGAAGCTGCCAGGGACATCCTGGAACTCATTGGCACAGGCTGTGCTTGCCTGGCAGGGGAATATACAGGAGACAAGGATGGAGCATCTGAGAAGCTTGGCTGGTGCTGGGTTTTGGGATCAGGAGCTGGGATGAGGAGGAGCAGAGTGGGTGCCGACCCTGCCAAGAAAACCCCACAACCATCTGGCTCCTTGGATGACTGTTGCCCTAGAATGATAATGTAGGACCCTTGTGGGCATTATTCTCATTCTGTATATGAAGAAAATGAAATACTGATAAATGGAGTAGGCATGACTACAGTTACAAAGTAGCTCTGCATAGAGCTCAGTCTAGAGCCCTTAACTCTGGGGCCACCTCACAGTTCCTATCAGTGCTCCCTCTTTCCAGTCTGTTACTGCTCATAGGTATTTGCTAAGTACTAGCTAAATGCCTAGTATTATGCTAGAGGTAATGCCATGTAAAAAGTTGTTATGACATTAATTCCAGCCTAAGAGGAGTTTACTTACATATATTATTAAGTACCTTTTCAATTTTGAAAGTGATGTGCCACATTTTAGAAAATTTTGAAAATAGCGAGAACAAGAAATGTTAAAATAATCTCAGCCTGCTCACATAATTGCTATACTTGTTTTAGTCTGTGGCCTTCTGGTCATTTTCCTCATGCATTTAGCTTTTCAAAAAAAATCCAGTGAAAACTATATTGCATATACAGTTTCATTTCTTTCTGTTTTTATGTAGCTTTTTGTTATAAGTAATTTACCCCATAACTGTTTTCATGGCAATAGGATGTTTGCGAAGAGTTTAATCACAGAGCATTTATTAACCATAGTATTAAAGCTTTTTGTTGTATTAATTCAATAAAGGCCTGGTAAGCTGCTTTTGCTCAGGCTCTCCTGGCAGCTGTTGCCTGGTAACAGTCACATTGACGTACCAAGAGGATTGGAATGTTCAGAACCATGTTAATGGGAGCCCCACACAAGTTAATGGGAGCTCTGGACTTTTTTCTGGCCCTTCTTACATTAGGGACCACCTGACAGCACAGACAATGGTCAGACTGGCAGGGGACAAGCTGCAAGGCAGTTAGGTCATGATAGGTCTGTCCTCCTCCTCTTCTTTCTGTTATTTATCCTTGTGTTGTTGTAATCGCCTCATATTCAGCTTCTTGGTGAGGGAATGGTTCCTGAAACTAAACAAATGAGAGCAACAGCAGTTTATAGTCACATTTCCTCACAGCCTGGGGAGGAGGACACTGCATACCATTTAGGGCCACATAGGGGCTGGACTTGGGGACAGAACAACCAGGGACTGTGAAGGCAGACTCCATAGTACAGTCACCCCCTTTATCTGCAGGGCAGGTGTTCAAAGACACCTAGCAGTTGCCTTAAAATACAGATAGTACCAAAACCTATATACACTGTTTTTTCTTACACGTACCTACGTTTTCATTTAAAAGAAGGCCTTTATGGCTTTTCCTTGGCATATCCAAATTGCCAGAATCACTACTCTTGTACTTGGGGGCTATTATTAAATAAAACAAGGGTGACTTAACACAAGCACTACCATATCACAACAGGCGATCTGATAACTGAGACAGCTACTAAACGACTAATGGACAGGAGCAGATAGCGCATGGAGACGTTGGACAGAGCAATGACTCATGTCTGGGGTGGACAGCATGAGAGTTCATCATGTTACGCAGAATGAAGCACAATTTAAAACTTTCAAATTGTTTATTTCTGAAATTTTCCATTTAATATTTTTGGACTGTGGTTGACCATGAGTAACTAAAACCAAAGGAAACAAAACTGCAGATAAGGGGGACGACTGTATTTCATCCCCCAAGAGGGAGGACGTGATTGCCTTGTTTGGACAGTTTTGCAGCTGGCACAGAACCGAGACTCATGACTCACAGATAAGCAGGAACTGCACCTGGTCTGTTTGATAAAGCGGATTATATGGTGAGAGAAAGCATCTACTACGGAGCCTCAGTTTTAGACCTTACAGCACAATGACAAAAACTGCTTCCCTCCCTCCCAGCCCATCCATTTTCTCCAACTCTTTCCACCTATGTTTGTTTGTTTGTTTCTTATACTTCAGTTTTGATTGACTTATCTTTAAGAGGCTGTGTAATACGTGGTTAACGGTATAGACTCCAAGACAAGCTGCCTGGCTTGGCCATGTGTTAGCTGGGTGTTGCTAATAAAATCACACCCCCTGTTTGTGCATTGGTTTCCTCATTTATGGAATGGAGATGATATGAAGAATACTTACCACATAGGGATATCGTAGGAGGAAAAGTTAATGTATGTAAAGCTTTTAGAACATGTCTGATTGTGTGCTATGTAAGTACTGATATTATATTGTCTTTACTTGGGTTCAGTCTATAAGATCAGTTGGGTAAAATTTATACCAATAGTGTTCTGCTTTTTTCACTATTTTTTTCTCTAAGGCTAAAGTCATCATAGACTCATTTCCAGAAAAGAACTTTGTTCATTCATTCATTCATTGGTAAATTCCTTCATTTGTTCTTCTGTTCAACCAACAATTGTTTAGGAGCCTCTGCTGTGTACGAGGTACTGTTCCAAGTAATAGAATCCCTGGGAGAACAAGACAGACAAACATTTCAGGAATTGAGGCTTACAACCTACTATGGTGGTGGCTAAGGCAGAAAATAGGCATGTAAATGGAAATATAATTATGGCTGGCAATAAGTGCTATGAAGGAAGACAAAGAAATGAAAAGTAGACCATTTGAAGATCAACTTAGTTCCCTTGTGCAAGGCAGCTGGGAGAAGGCAGGGCTTCTCTTTTATTATTGGTGTGGTCTGAAGTCCCCAGAGGACCATAAATTCTGCCTTTTCTCTTGTTTGGTGACAGTGACAAGATTTATTGATATTGCCTTCTAAAGACTGTATATGTTTTCTTTGCCTTCTCTGGTATCCCTCCCCACCCCACCCCTGCTGTTTCCTCCCCACCCTGCCAAGGAGGGTCTTGTTTTATCAACCTAGTGTATGCATCAGTTTTGGTACAGGGGTGTCCAACCTGCAGCCCACAGGCTGCATGAGGCCCAGGATGGCTATGAATATGGTGTAATACAAAATTGTAAATTTACTTAAAACATTATGAGATTTTTAAGAATATATTTTATTGATTATGTTATTATAGTTGTCCCATTTTCCCCCTTCATTCCCGTCCACCCTGCGCACCCTCTCCCACCCACACCCCCCCTTTAGTTCATGTCCATGCGTCATACTTATAAGTTCTTTAGCTTCTACATTTCCCATACTATTCTTGCCCTCCCGCTGTCTATTTTCTACCTACCATCTGTGCTACTTAGTCTCTGTACCTTTTCCCCCTCTCTCCTCCTCCCACTCACCTATTGCTAATCCTCCATGTGGTCTCTATTTCTGTGGTTCTGTTCCTGTTCTAGTTGTTTGCTTAGTTTGCTTTTGTTTTTGTTTTAGGTATGGTTGTTACTATTTGTGATTTTGCTGTCCTTTTACTGTTCATATTTTTTATCTTCTTTTTCTTAGATAAGTCCCTTTAACATTTCATATAATAAGGGCTTGGTGATGATGAACTCCTTTAACTTGACCTTATCTGAGAAGCACTTTATCTGCCCTTCCATTCTAAATGAAAGCTTTGCTGAATAGAGCAATCTTGGATGTAGGTCCTTGCCTTCTGTGATTACATGTCGCAATACATTTAATGTGTGGCCCAAGACAACTCTCTTTTTCCAGTGTGGCCCAGAGACGCCAAAGGTGGGACACCCCTGATGCTAGAACATGGAAAACAGACAGACAAAAGAGGACAGAGAGGAAAAAAGAGGAGGAGGACCTACTTTGGGAAGTTAAACTTGGATCATAAAATAAGAAGCTTTGCAGGAGTGCAGAGAAAGGCTCAAGAAAAACAAACTCCACTGTTATCAGTTATTTATTGCTGCATAACAAACAACTCCAAAATTTATAAGCTTAAAACAATGATTTATTATTTCTCATGATCCTTCTGGTTGCTAGTTAATTGCTCTGTGGTTTTGCGAGGGCTCCCTCAGTCAGCTATAGCAACGGTCTTCAGCCATTTTAAAATATTGCATATTTTAAAAATTCTCGTGGCACTTCAGTTGAAAATTCCTGAGTTACAGGATGGGCAGGGCTGGAAGAACCCTATGGGCTCATGTGTCTGGAAGCTGGTGTTGGCTGCAGCCTGGGGCACCTTTTTTCTCCTCCTCCACAAAGCCAAACTGTCTTCCTGTATATGGTGGTTTCAGGAAAGCTCAAAATGGTGAAGCAGAAATTACAAGGCTTCTTGAGTTCTTGGTTCTGGAATCCATACAGTGTCACTTCTGCCGCAGTCTCTTGGTCAAAGGAACTCACATGGCCAGCTCAGATTCCAGCTGGTGAGTTAGATGTTAAACAGAAAAATGACATAGTTCTTGTTATGGAACACTTGATTAGCATACCTATAAGGAGTGACATGTCCAGTGCCAAACCATCAACTGGATTGATTTTCCTCTCCTTGGTTGAGAGCACCAAGTCTGTTTGTAGACACAGGCTTCTGGTGTTTAGTTGTGCAGGAAAACTTTAACAAAGCCGGCCTGAGTCTACTATTCTTGGAAAGGCCTGCTTGAAATTTGGTACCTAGCTAGCATCTGGAACCTTGGATTTCAGTAGGGTTCCCAGTCTTCCCTAACTGATGGGGATGGTTTACTGTGTCTAGAATACTTGTTCTAACAAGATGGTTTATGCTAAACATCTTCTTCCCTCATTGAAGCCTGGGATTTTGGAATATATTACACAGAGGGTGCCCCAGTGACTAGCCCCCAATAAGAACCTTGAATTCTCAGTCTCTGATTAGCTTCCCTGCAGACATTTGACATGCAAGTGGTTGCATTTTGTTGCTGGAGGAAGAGTGACCTCTGTGTGACCCCTTGTGGGGGAGGGTAAGCAGAAGGAAGCCTGTGTCTTTTTCCCTTCTGATGGGGTTGTGTATCCTTCCTACATCTCGGTAATAAATCATAGCCATGCATACAACATGCTGAGTCCATGAGTTCTTCTTGGGGTGAACTTGGGGATCCTGGCACATTAGTCTGACTATCATGAATTTTGTCTTCTAAGAAGATGGAAGCCAACTTCCGTGTGTCATAGGGCAGTACCAGAAAATCACCTCGGGGGGCTTTATGCCTGTACAGGAAGTGATGTCACATTTCCCTGGAGCCATTGGGTCCTAGCCCCCCTGGTGGCTATAGCCTTATGCTTGCAATGATGATTAGACTTGCTTATTAGCAGGGTTTATTTGGATTTGTGAGTGTAATTTATTTAATTGGTAAGAAGTCAATGGTACTTAGGAATATGTGGAAGTTATTGGTTTCCTCTGTATAGTATCTTTAACTAAGTAGAAAGGCAATGATTAAGACAAAAACAAAAGAAAAGTAAAACAAAAAAAGGCTACTTTGCCTTGGCCAGAACTAGATAGTGGCCTGCAATAAATCTGTAAGGACAGATTACTGGGCCTGTCTCCCAATAGATCCTCTTTGTCCCCTGCTTCTAAACCAGGTGGTGGCCATCACCCAGTTCCCTGGAGTCCCATAGCTGCTTGGACATGTAACTATGATGGAGGGAAAATCACTCATGGAACTCTTCACCCTGCCTCCCCATTCGCCGTCGCTAGCTCACTGTACTGGTGTGCTTGTCAGTGAAGGGGGCTGTGAGAGCAGCTCCTCGGTCAGCTATTACTAGTCTTTCATTACAACCTTTGCTATTGCCTGGGGAATGGGAATTTCCAAGTAGCAAAGAACTTGGTGGCTTAAGAGGAGGCATATGAATCTCTGTCAGCAGGTTTAAGGTAGAGTTCGTCCAATATGCTGTGAGCCACAACTTTTGAAGGAGCACTATTGATGTTTAAGAATGAGAAGAGGGTTATATCAAAAGGAGGGTATAGGACTTAGAATTTAACAGTGATGGGTTCCCTTTCTTATCTTGCCCTTAATATCTGTGTGCCTCAGGTACATTGACTAACCTCTCTGATCCTCAATGGCATAAACTCAGCAGTTGTGCAAGTAAAATGAAATAGTGTATGTATGTATGTAAATTGGTGTCTAGCATAAGGTAAATGCTTCTTAAATTTGAGCCCTTTTCAGGTGATGGAAATCTAAATGATATGTTTGGGGTGGGTCTGCTTAATATATAATATTGGCCAAATATTTTGTAATGAACAAGCATTTTCTTTATTATGAGAAAAAGAAGATTTAAAAAAGAAAAGCTTAAAGTTTAAAGCCCATTGCCTTGCCAGGCCTCCCATGTTGTTGAGCTGCACTTTTTCTGGATCACTCATGCTTAGCATACTCTTGAACTTGTACAAGAATGGTCATTGTATATTAATGTCAATAAGGGCTTGGAAGGGTCCATTTCATAACTGAGTGACTGAAGAAAGATTTGCCACTGTCATAGGTAAAGTACCTCAAATGCTTTCTCAATTTTTCAGTAATTATAATTTGAGTGGATTTTTCATCCAGAATCACTTTCTGTTAGCAAGGTGGTACCCCAGGGCATTTAAAAAGAGGGTAGGGAGCCTATTCTTTCTGTAGGATTGTCCTTTTTTCTAACTTTATTTTCCTTATGATTTAGTTTTTGTTTTCTTTCCAGCCAGTAATAAAATGCAATTTGCAGGATAGGTTAGGGAGGCCTCCATCAAGCTTTGTAGGCCCATTCAGGGGGCCAGAGACAGCTGAGTTCTGTGAGTCAGCCAAGGAAATCTCTGCAGTGCTGGTCTTCTTGGCCAGTCCTCTCCTGCAGGGTAGTATGAAGAGGGCAGCATAACTCCCAGGTTGATAAGCCTGGGCACTTTTCAGGAAACTCAACACATAGGCAGAGTGAGCTTAGTGAGAACTCTTACTGTGCAAATCAGTTGCTGAGTATTCTTTGGTAGTCTCTTCAAACCTATAAAACTTTAGTTGGAGAAAGACTGGTAGAGAATTTGAAAGTTTTTTATTTCACTGAAAACTTTCAGACCACAGAGAACGGTATTTGTACTTAGGACTTAGTACTTGTACTTAGTACTTGCCCTCTCAAGAAGTTGTTTGAACCAGCATCCCCTGACTTGCTCTATTATTATTTTAGGTATATAGGGGTTCTCCTTCCCATATCAGACTATGAACTAACTCTACCTGCATGGCAAGGCTGCCCAGCACCTTTGTGTTTTGCACTTTTTAATGCCGTGAAAAGTACTTATCAAAAATGATGCTTATATATGTTTACTAAATGACAATGATGCCTGAATAGGAGCTGTAGGAGTTGACTTAGGGAAACATTAAGCAAGAGAGAACATGACAAGAAAACTTCTCCAACCTCTTTTGGAGCCAAATAGAGCCACTATCGCATTTCAGTCCTTACAGGACGCCCAGGAGGAGTGAGTCAGTCCACAGGTGAGTACTGAGCACAGCTCATGCTTAGCAGGACATTGGCCACTGTGGGACATTCAGAAGCTTTAGACTTAATCTCTCTATAGTCAGGATGGTGAGATATGGGTACTTCCCATAAAACTTGAATGGATAATAAAGGCAATATATAATGTAGCCCTCATCTGTGTGGTACTAAAGTTAGCAAAGGCAGGGAATATAGTGGTCCAGAACAGTTAGGAAGGTTTCCTGCACAAGGATAGCATAAAGCTGGGATCCAAGGGTCAGGTGTATATACACTGATTAACTCTTCATACCCTTTTAGAGTAGATCTACTTCCGTTTCCCTTAAGCCTCAGACAATTTCCCAGGAGAATTTAGATGATTTTTCAAGTAGCCCTGAGCAAAAAAAATCTAGCCATTAAGTTGTACCTCTTTCTTACCGAGCCCCAAGTCTCTTGTGGTACTGCCTCCCACTTCTCAAAGCCTCAGCTCCTGGTATATTCTCCTTAGAAATCCTGCCCTCCAACACTCAGTCTAATGCTTGGCATAATGTTTCTTTTTTCCCTCTGCTAAATAAAGTCAATCTTTGTGCCAGCCCCACAAAAATTAACAATCTTAAATTTTAAATTCTACCCAACCAATATTTATCAAGTATCTATGATTTTTTTCTAGGAGTATAAAATGCAAATGCAACAGTGAATAGTTTTCTACCCTCAGAAGAGTTTACCTTCTAGACTAGAAAAAAAAATAGCTATATTGCAAAGCATAAGAGAAGCTGTAACAAAAAAGGGCAAGGTTAACCCAGTGGAGGGAGGCTTCATGGAGGTAGTTGGAATGGGGTGAGTCCATAAGGAGCATATGAAATTCAGAAATATGGAAATGCAGGATTATGGCGGGAGTGGGGTTGGACATTCTATCCAGAAGGCATGCTATGGAGACACAGAGGGGAAGAAGTAGGGTATAGTTCAGGTTTGGACAAACTGTATGGAAATGGGTGTCATGGCTGCTAAGACTAGAATGATGAATGGAGTGTGGAATACGAGGCTGGGGCCTATCTTTGGGGTAGGGAAGAGGCTGGCAGAATTTTGAGCAGAAAATGCACATGAACTCTGTAAAGAAACTTAAAAAAAAATTCTTACCCGAGAATATGTTCATTGATCTTCAGAGAGAGAAGGGAAGCAGGGGGTGGGGGGAGGCAGGAGAGAAACATCGATTGGTTGTCTCCCACATGTACCCAGAATGGGGATTGAACCCTCAACCTAGGTATGTGAACTGACCTGGAATTGAACCTGCAACCTTTTAGTATATAAGATGACACTCCAACCAACTGAGTCACCCAGCCAGGGTGGGTCATGAACTTTGAATTTATTGTTCTGGCATGTGGTAGGCATGTATGTGGAGTAGAAGTGGGGGAGGCTTGTGAATTGAGGATATGAGGTGACTGGCATGGGGGAGGACAGGACTGGGCTCCTTCCATCTGTTAGTAATGTGGGCAGACCGTGATGAACACTGAAAATAAAGTACTACTAATGGGCCTGGAAAGGAAGGCATAGGTGAGAGAGAGAAGGCAGGGAAAACTTTTGCTTGTCTTTCCTCCACCCCAGGTAAGATAACACTGTCATTCAGGCAGCCATTTCAGGGTTGCGGGAATTTAATGCTTTTGTCCATGAAGAAAATGCTGCTCTTGAGAGTGTAACTTGGCTGGGAAGTTGTTCAGTTGACTAAAAGGCCTTCAGGAGCCAGTCTGTCAGGGATGTGGGTGTCTCATCTGTTCGGTTTTCCCTGCACATCGCCTCTAGGTGGCGCCTTCCCCCCCCCTCATTCCATGCCCTGCTGATGCAAGGCAAAGGGCAGTCTCACATTTTTATCTCAGAGCACTTTACAACCCCTACCGACAGATCCTATTCAAGCTAAAATGAGTGGCTGGGGGCAACTCATACATAATTTCCCTCTATTTAGTGACTTCCTGCACCATGGGGTCTGCATGATTTCTGTTCATTTAATTAAAGGTTATATTGGCAAATTGTTATCCTCGGGAGTGTGGGTGTGCAGGGAGTGCTTTTGGAATACATTACAGAGTAATTCCCTTTGCCCTTCATTGCCTCTGCAGGCCATGTGAAATTGAATC
>PVKM010022105.1:0-21865 GCA_004027735.1 Carollia perspicillata
CCCCCCCACCCAACCCCTCCCACCCTCGAAGCTATCCCCCTTTTCTCCTTGCCCATGTGTCCTTTATACTTATTCCTTGATGGCCCTTCCCCCATTTCCCCCCATTATCCCTTTCCCCGCTCCCCTCTTGTTGCTGTCAGTTTGTTCCTTATTTCAGTGCCTCTGGTCTAGTTGGCTTGCTTGTTTGTTTCGTTGATTAGGTTCCAATTATAGGTGAGATCATATGGTATTTGTCTCTCACCCCCTGGCTTATTTCCCTTAGCATAATGCTCTCCAGTTCCACCCTTGCTGTTGCAAAAGACATGAGGTCCTTCGTTCTTTCTGCTGTATTGTCTTCCATTGTGTAAATGTGCCATAGTTGTTTTATCCAGTCATTTAGTGATGGGCACTTAGGTTGCTTCTAGCGCTTACTTGGCTATTGTAAAAGTCCTAGAGGAGAACGGAGGCAGGGAAATCTGAGATATTCCACACAGCAATATACTCCCCAAATACGTCCCATAGAGCAAGGGACATAAAGGAAAGAATAAACAAATGGGACCTCATGAAAATAAAAAGGTGCAGAGCCAAAGAAGACAGCAGTATAGTGGAAAGGGAACCGACTGTATGGGAAAACACATTTGCAAATGATACCTCGGACAAGCTTTTGATGTCCAAAATATATAAAGAACTCACCTGACTCCACTTGAGGAAGACAAACAACACCATTAAAAAATGGACAAAGGACCTGAACAGACACTTTTCCAAGGAGGGCAGGCAGAGGGCCCAGACACCTATGAAAAGATGCTCAGCATCACTAGCCATCAGAGAGATGCAAATTAAAACCACAACGGGAAACCACTTCACACTGGTCAGAATGACTATCATAAACAAACCAACAAACAACAAGTGCTGGCCAGGCTGTGGAGAAAAGGGAGCCCTGGTGCACTGTTGGTGGGAATGCAGACTGGTGCAGCCACTGTGGAAAACCTTATGGAATTTTCTCAGAAAACTAAAAATAGAACTGCCTTTTGACCTGGCAATTCCAGTGCTCTGATTACACCCTAAGAATCCTGAAACAGCAATTCAAAAGAACCTATGCACCCCAGTGTTCATAGCAGCACAATTTACAATAGCCAAGTGCTGGAAGCTGCCTAAGTGCCCATCACTAAATGAGTGGATACATAAACCATGGTACATTTACACAAAGGAATAGTACTCAGCAGAAAGAAAGAAGGAGCTCCTACCCTTCCCAACAGCATGGATGGAACTGGAGAGCATTATGCTAAGTGAAGTAAGCCAGGGGGTGAGAGATAAATAACGTATGATCTCCCATATAATAGGAGCCTAATCAATAGAACAAATAAGCAAACAAAGTATGACCAGAGGCATTGAAATTAAAAAAAAATGACAGTAACCAGAGGGGAAAGGGGAGGGAGATAACAAGGGAAAGGGAAAGAGTCGTAAAGGAACATGTATAAAGGAACCATGGACAAAGCCAAAGTGGGGAAGGATGGAAGGTGGGAGGAGGGGGGATGGGGCAGGGGAAAGTACTGGTGGGAAAAGGGAAACAGTTGTATTCGAACAACAATTAAAAAATGATAAAGAAAAAAATAAAAAGAGAAGTAAATCAAATAGACGTTGGTTTTGGGTCCAAAATGCAGCGCAAACAATGATATCAGCTCTGGCTGGTGTGGCTCAGTGGATTGAGTACCAGCCTATGAACCAAAGCGTTGCTGGTTCGATTCCCAGTCAGGGCACACGGCTGGGTTGCGGGCCAGGTCCCCAGTGGGGGGATGTGAGAGGCTACCACACGTTGATGTTTCTCTCCCTCCATTTCCCTAAAAATAAATAACATCGAAAAAAAAAAAGAACCTATGCACCCCAATGTTCATAGCAGCACGATTTACGATTTTCTCTTAACGCCCTACATGTGTGCCAAAGAAAACATTCATGCAGGCCTCCGTTGGCGAATGGAATGCCAGTTTGATTCTAGTCCAGTGTATATTTCACAGTGGGGAAAACTGAAGCCAATCAGGACAAGAAGGATCAAAGGAGGGGAGATGAATTAGACCCAGAGCCTACCTTAGATGGACCCACGAAATATGAGGAAGAATCATTATCATTTATTTATCCTGTGCCCACATAGGCTGCTAAGTACATGGAGTGCGTTGAGTGAAAGGTCCAAAACTTGAGATGACTGCCACTCAGTGGAAAGATGTTTCAGAAATAGTCCCTTTAGTCTGTACACAGGGCACCAATGTGCAAAAAGGAATGTGGGGATAGGATGCAGGAAGCAGGCAACTGAGAGAGAGGAAGGGAAGGGGAGAGAAGAGGATGGTAGGAAGATAGGGAGGGAAGTAGGGAGGGGGAAATATGTTCCTCTACATAAGGGACGTGGCCCCTGAGCTGCATCCAGCCAGGGCTGCCTCCCTCAGACAATGTTTTTAGAAAAGTATCTCCTGTGATATGCCTCTGTTCCTGGAGAACAGGTGCTTTGTGCAACCTGACAGGAAGATATATTTGCCCCCGATTTTTTTTTTTTTTTTTGAGTACCGGAACTCTCCTGGATCACTGGGGTGCTCCTGCAAGTGGGATGCGTGGTCCCAGATAAACTATAGTAAAACTCATGACTGCCATTTAATGAGGGCCTTCTATGTATCAGACATTCTGTTATGTGAGTTATAAACAAATAGACAGATGCCTTTCCAATTGTCCTGCAAGTTGAGTACCAGTCAAGTGTTACAGGAGAGCAAACTGAACCAGAGACTTCAAGTGATTAGTCCAGGGTGGCACAGATGATTAGTGGCAAAGCTGGGACTAGACCCCCCAGGTCAGACTAAGATTTGGGCACAGCCTTCGCCACCGTGGCCCCTGAGAAGCATTTCCAGCCTGAGTCAGGCCTCTGTCTCCTGCCCCCCAATCTCCAGAGATTCCTGCTGTCTCCGCTATTATTGACTGCCGCATAACAAATTACTCCCAAAACATGGTGGGTGGAAATGATGCAGTTATTATCTCAGGGGGTTGTGGGACAGGGACCTGGACATGACTTAACTGGATCCTCCACTTCCCATCTCTCACATGGTTGCAATTAAGGCTGTGCTTTCATGTTGAAGGCTTGACGATAAAAGATCCACTTCCAAGCTCACTCATGTGGCTATTGGCAGGATCCTGCTCCTCGTGCATGATTGGATTGAGGCCCCCAGATTCTCTATGGCTGTTGGCCAGAGACCGCCATGGGCTCCTTGCCATATGGGCATCTCCCATCAGAGCAAGAATGCAAGAAGAGCAGAGAGAATGAATGCCAGTGAGATGAAAGTCAGTCTTGGTATAGCCTAACTTCACAAATGACATGCCATCGCTTTTGCCACATGCTACCAGGTGGCCCACACTCAAGTGGAAGGGATCATACAGGGGCGTGAGTGCCAGGATGCAGGGATTTGTAGAAGCCATTTTGGAGGGCAGCCTACCACACTTGTTCTCTGCGTCCACCTCAGCATAGTGAGCCCCTGCTGGTATCAGCTGCCTTGATGGAGCCAATGGTTAATGGGTCACCTTGTACAGTGCTGTGCAATCCTAGCCAGCCTCCTGTAGGCCCATTGGATTGGACCTCATGAACACTTGGATCTGCCTGGCCCTGCCTTCTTCCCCATCCCCACCAGCCATACTTGGTCATTGAGCCCATGGGCTGTGACAGCAGCTAGCAAGGGAGCAGCCTCCTGCGTGAATGGAACACTCCTAACACTTGAGCAGGACTGGGACCCAGGATAGTGTTCCTGGCCTCTCTTGGAAAAAACAGGTGAAGAGCCCAGCTCTTGCACTGAGGCAAGGCCAACCTCTAGAGAACAAGCTTATAGAAGGCTGGGTCCTGGGTTATCTGTAAAAGCTGCTGGGGAGTTCTTGCTTCTCTCCTCTGGGTTGGGATTCCGGGTTGTAGAATCCCCTGTGCTCACCAGAGACATCAGGGGACCGTTTCTAAGGCAATGTGGGGTCACCCTTGCAGGAAGGGGAATGGCTGTGAAGCCACACAGAGGCGTAGGGGTTATTCAGACACCAGGGAAGGGATCTACTTTAGGGAGGAGATGAGTGAGGATGGGATGGGGATGCTTTATATGTCCTTGGTACTTAATTCAAAAGTCAAGAGAGACCTGAAGCACTTATGGCAAAATATATTAAATAGGGTTGATGGGTGCTGTATTTACTCTCTCCGTTTTTAGGTGGGTTTGAGGTATTATGCTACCCTAAATGTGGAAAACGGAAGAGAAAGAGCAGATTGGTGCAGGCACTGTGGAAAACAGGATAGAGTTTCCTCAGAAAATGAAAAGCGAAACTGACTTTTTACCCAGCGATCCCACTTCTGGGAATACGAAGTCTGTCCAGAAGGCATCCAGCCATGAAATATGAAAAATGGAGGCATTTACTGAGGAAGATACAAGATTCAAGAAACATTGTACATAGGACAATGACACCTCAGTCCCCTTCAAGGTGGGCCCCTTGGGACCTCCCACAGTTCTGCCAATCACCATCACTGGCCCCATCATATTTTCCTGAATCTCATCAATGGTCTGAAATCCCTTTGCTGTCAAAGGTGAGTTTAGTGTTGGGAAAAGCCAGAAGTCACAGGGCGCCAAATCTGGGCTGTACGGGGGATGAATCACCTGGGTGATTTGATGTTTCTCCAAAGAACGCTGTACGAGACGTGATATATGAGTGGGCACGTTGTTGTGATGAAGGTGCCAATGACCAGTTGCCCAAGCTGAGGCCTTCTGAAGCATCCAAATAGTTTCAGCAAGAATGCTCAAGCTTAATGCAAAATTTGATGCAGATTCGTTGCTCTTCTCACTCAGTCATTTTGAATGTGACGACCACACAGTACACATGCTCACTCAACAGCGTCTACCGCCCCCACTGACTAGTACAGTGAAGTCATCATTGTTCACACATGTGCATTCCAGTACTCTCTCCTTGGCTGCCAGGTTACATTGGTGTCAACACAAACCATTCTCATTATATTAACAACGGCTGGCCTTTTTCCGAACAGGTCTCGTCATATATCCTAAGAATCCTGAGACAGTAATTCGAAAGAATATATGCACCCCTATGCTCACTTCAGCCATATTTAAAATAGCCAAGATCTGAAAACAGCCCAAGTGCCTGTCAGTAGATGAGTGGATAAAAAAGCTGCAGTACACTTACACAATGGAATACTATGCAGCACTAAAAACGAAGGGCCTCTTACCCTTCGTGACAACATGGATGGACCTGGAGAGTATTATGCCAAGTGAAATAAGCCAGATGGTGAAGGACAAATACCATGTGATCTCACTTACATGCAGACTGTAATGAACAAAATAAACTGACGAACACATAGAAACAGAGGCATGGATACATGGAACAGACTGGCAGCTGTCAGAGGGGAGGACGGTTGCGGGGCTGGATGAAAGAGCGTGAAGAGTTTAACCAAATATATCTAGATCTATAGATCTATAGATCTCTCCCATTGACGCAGACAACAGTGTGATGAAAGCCAGAGGGAAAGGGGGGCTTGGGGGTACGCGGAAGTGGGCAGAAGAGGGATAGATGTGGATGGGAAGAGACTTCGCTTTGGATGATGGACATAGGATGCAGTATGCAGATGATGTTTTGTTGAGTTGTACACTTGAAACCTGTATGGTTTTGTGAACCAATGTCACCCCAGTACATTCAGTAACTAATTGTTTTTAAAAGGAGGGACTCTCATAGCTCCTGCACCCCAAATTTCCTCGGTGTGGCTCAGAGCCAAATGCAGCAAGTTCAGGGGCCTGGTGAACTCGGGCTGGGGGCTGGACTCCCCTGGCATAGCCTTAGCCATGATCTGAACAGTCCCAGAAAGCCCAGGCTTTCTCCAGTTCTGGGAAGCAGTCACCAGACTCAGCTCTTCCCCTGCTGCTATTTTACTGGAGCACATAGCAAGGCCAGCTTACAAAGGGACATGGTGTCAAAATCTGAGATAATGACCTGAGGTGATGGACAGGCCAGGTGCTGGAGGGACTCTTTTCAGGGGTAGGGTGGGTGGAGGTCGTTTGTAGTCAGTTTATAACGTAGTGGCTCTAATGCCTCTAAAAGCCTCGGGTTCTGTGACATCTCTCCTTCTGACCCAACCTCTCTGTCCCTCTGCTGGTACCCTCGTCCCTTGCCCCAAGGGCTCTCGCTCAGTCAGTCAGTGCCCACAGCCATATTTTTGAAATGTTTGAAACCAAGGGAGTGATCAGCCTCCATCAAACATCGTCTTATTCCAATGGTGCCTGAGCAAAAAAAGCAAAACTGCTCCAAGGCACAGGAGTACAGACTCATATGGTTAAGTAATGCAGTGACACCCTCTCCCCGACACCTCCCCACCAAAAGAGGCAAACCATAAAGGACAGGAGGGGGATGTCGGTGTGGAAAGGGACAATAAATACCATGAAGCCAAAAGAATCAAGCATGTCACATTTATTTCAGGCCCAGTGACCTAGAAACTGGGGGAGTAAGAGCATGTGGCAGCAGAGGGGGCTTGATCACCATTCACCGGCCTGTGTCTGTGGCACTGTGGTCTCAGTTTCCAAGTGACTGGTGTCCTCCCCTACAAAGGCAAAGCAGAATGACAACTAGACTCCCGGGAACCCTGGGGAAGTCAGGCCTGGCTCTGGGTGGAAAGGGAATGGGAGGCATGTAGGCTTGGCTGTGAGCAGTGAGAGAGGCAGAGGCTGGCTCCAAGCTCTCACCTGAAGGGCTTGGTGAAAAATGCCAGGGCTCTCTGGAACCGGCTCCTCCAAGACCTTTGGGGACCAGCAGACGCCTTGAGTAAGCCTGTGCCATTGGATGTGTTCTCCGTGGTGTTGACAAAATACATGAAGGGCACAATGTCTTCTGCTGAGCCACTCCTGTCCTGGAAAATAGAGAAAATTCGTTCTGGCCAGCACTGACATCTATTCCTTCCTTCATCAAGTGTTTGTTGAGGACCTGCCATGTGTACACCGTGCTCAGTTCTAGGCACTGGGGATACAACAGTGAACTCTAGAGACCTAGATCCCAGCCCTGGAACTGATGATCTGTGATTCCAGAGGGAAATCGTATTCACCAGGTCGAGACTCAGCAGCTGCCGGATGCCAATGAAGTTCATGTTTTCTGATCAAGCTATTATTCCTGTAAGTCCCTGGACTCATCTCCCCCAAAAGGTAACAACACCAGTGCTTCTCAAACCCTCAGACATGCTGTGGAGATGAATGAGGTAGACCCATCAGCACCTGTGAGATGTCATGTGCCTGTCCTGTCTGAAAGGGCTTATTGCCAGAGGCCAGCAGAGCTCTTGATTCCGTTAGTTGTAAAGAGGCTAAGGGCATGTCCCCTCCTTGAACTCCATCCCCACCTCCCTGGCCCAGATTTCTACCATCCCATCCTGTAGATGAGGACACTGTGTTCAAGCAGTTGATACATTCTCCGACATTCCTTCAAGTACTGAGATGCCTCATTGACTAATACCATTGTTTCCCGTTCCTCTCTCCCACTCTCCCTTAAACCCACTCTAATCAGGCTTCCAGCCCCATCACTTCGCTTTAATTAACATGGACACTTAAATGACTAGCTGAGAGTGATGGCTCCCGATTGTTACATCCTTCTATTTATGAATACATACGCCTAAAGACTTAAGGAAAGACTGGTTTGTGCATTGTTTACTTTAAGCTCTAAAGAAATTCGAACCCAGGTAATTGTCAATTGTACTTTCTCCCCACCAGCCTCATCCTCACACCCACAAGCCCAGTTTGTGGCCCTGGCCTGTGTGGCTCAGTGGACTGAGTGCCAGCCTGGGAAGCAAAGAGTCTCCAGTTAGATCCCCAGTGAGGGCACAGGCCTGGGTTGCAGGCTCGAGGGTCTACCACACATTGATGATTCTCTGCCTCTCTTCCTCCCGCCCTTCCCCTCTCTCTCTCTAAAAATAAATAAATAAACTCTTAAAAAATAAAAAGAAGCCCAGTTTGTAGACAGAAAGGCTCTGCCAAATCCCTGAATCTGCCCCTGAATTTGCAGGGAGCAGAGCCCCAGCTTTGCTGAGGATGCATGATCGAACTCCAGGTTTCTCTTCTGTGTGGTAGTGGAAGCCAAGGCAGGCCATTCGAGGGAAGCACAGATCCAGAAACTTGTGTCTCACAGAGACCCCGAGACCTGTGGCTGTAATTCTTGAGAGTCAAGCTGCTCAGTCAAGGCTCAGCCTCAGCCCTGGGGACCCTTCCCAAGGACCTTGAGGATTCCCAAGGGTGTGTCACAGGCTCAAACGAGGTTTTCTAGAGCACTGCCATGGATCTTAAGGCCATGACATCTTAAGACGTTGAGCCCCCAGGGCACTGGACTAGGAAGCATCAGTTGTCCCAACGTGCTTCTGGTTCTGGTCTGTGGCAAGAGGAAGAAGGAGACTTTGGAGAGGCACAGTAGGGTAAATATATTAAAGTTGGTTAATCTTTGCTCAGTGGCTCTCTGAAGAATCTACACCGATTCACACTGACAACATCAGTGCATGCTACCCATTCGGTATAATTAATTATTTGAATGTTTGTCAATTTGCAGTTTGAAAACATGAGCGTCATTGGTATTTAATTTCCATTGTTGCTTGTGGTGTTGAGCTCCTATCGCCTTTGTGTTGGCCGTTTGCATTTCTGTAAACAGCTTGTTCCAAGTTTTTGCTAACTTTTCTACTTTGTTTGGTGTGTGTTTTTACAATTGTTTCATCACAGTTCTCTGTGTATTGTAAATATGATTCTTTGGTCTGTTGTATTTGAAGACCATGTTTGCTCCCAGCCTCTCACTTCTCTTCTAAAAAAAAAAAAGATTTTATTCATTTACTTTTTGAGAGAGAGGGGAAGGGAATGAGAAAGAGGGGGAGAGAAACATTGATGCGTGTGAAATACATTGATCAGTTGCCTCTCGCACACCCCCAACTGGGGTCCTGGCCTACAACCCAGGCATGTACCCTGACTGGAAATTGAACCGGTGACCTTTTCGTTCTCAGACCGGCACTCAGTCCACTGACCCACAGCAGCCAGGGCCTCTCCCTTCTCTTTTCATTTCATTGCCTGTGTCTTCTCATACGGCCGCTTTTCACTTGGGGTGTGCATGCTGGCTGCTTGATTTAGTGTTCACCACGACTGCGCAAGGTTGGGAATATTTACCCCAGTTTTCAAATGTGGACAACAAGAATTTGAGAAGGTGCAGTGATTTGCTCCCAGATGCTAACCTGAGATCCTGACCAATGAGTGTGCAAGATTCAAAAGCTATGAAGTATACAGGTGATGTATCATAGAATTGTACACTTGAAACCTATATGATTATATGAGCCGATGTCACCCCAATACATTTAATTAAAAAGAAAAAGCAGACTATGTAATGAGTTGGGCCCATGATAGGCTGTCAGCCAACACTAAGGCCCCTTAGCATCTGCCTCCTCCAAGGCACAGAGGGGACATAAAGTCCATAGCAAAACTAGCCCCCTTTTACCTTCAGAGGAACATGCCTGCTTTAAACCCACAGGACAACGTATTGCAGAAGAACGGGACATGATAATGGGCCCGATGGGCACAAGAACACTTCAATGAGAATCAGGAGATCTGGGGCCCAGGACCAGACCCATCGCTGACTGTGGCATTGGCTAAGTAACTGACCGTCTCCTAGCCACTTCTCTAAAGCCAAAATAGCAGTTCTGACCCTCCCTTCCCCAGTTCGGGTGAGAGGAATTCTCTGACCCCAGCTGGGTTCCAAGGAAAGGAGATATGATATACCTGCAGCCCACACACTCCTCCCCATTGCAAGCTCTCAGCTATTGCTAGTGTCTTCATGATTTTCACGCAAATGGCTGAAGAAGCAGGCCCGGAGGACAAATGAGATCCAAAGCCTACCTCAAGGTGCCCGACTTCGAGGAACCTGCTGAGTGTCGGCTCTGGGCCCGGTTCGATGCCTGCCGCTCTGAGGAAGTGGCACCCCACTTAATCCTCACAGCCCTCCTGAGAGGCAGGAAGTATTATTCCTGTAATCCTTGGACTCATCCCCCCCCCCACAAAGGGCGACGACATCAGTCCTTCTCCATCCCTCAGGAACATTGTGGAGATGGATGAGGTAAATTCTACAGCACTGGGAGACATTAGAAAGCACAAGGCCAACCGATTACTCATTCGGTCAACTGCAGGAAAACCAGAGCTGCTTGTAGTCCACATGAGATAAATGCTAACTTATTACGATTCGTTATCAATTGCCCACTGGGGGTAACATACCTGATAGAGTTACAAATGCCACCCCCCCCAATCATGGCTCCTGTCCTCTAAAGAAATATGAAAAGTCACCATTACTTTTCATAAGGGGCCAGGTTTTGCCTGGCACTTCAGAGGACGTTATTGAGTAAGTAACCCAGGGCCAAGGCTTGCCAAACCATGCACCGTGGTGTGTGCCACGAATGGCTTACGGATGTCCCCGAAAGATAGGTCTTGTTGGCTCTCCAGTGGCCAGTCAGGGCCTGAGGCAACCTCTTTTGTTCATTCACAGCAATGTTTCATACTCGTATTGCCCCGAATGAGTAAGAACCACTGATTTCAAGCCCCAGCTTCACACCATACACACGAACACTTATTATGTGTGTTATCATGTATAAATAAAACAGAATATGTATTCACACTCCCAGTGGGGTAGAATTTTGTTGATTTCCTTTGGCATTGTGAGCATATTTAAGGTAGCTTCTCACCAACCCAATGGTTCCATGAATTTTAGCAGAGTCCAACTCCAGACCTGACATCTTCAGCCTCCCACTGAATCCTGCTTCTCTACCTGTGACCCATATCTGGGTGCACAGTAACCCCAGGCCACAGGTCACTCAAGCCAGAAACTGGTGTCATCTTGGGCCCCTCTTTGCCCCTCTGCCCCAGGCCCACCTCCAACCTAAGACAGTGACATCCTCTCTAGGCTACGGAAAACATCTCTCAGATTAAGCCACTTCCCTCCACCCCCTCTTGCACTATGTTCTGGCACACATTTAAAAACCCACAAGAGAGTGGGTGTTCTGTGAGTACAGTTTCTCTGTCAGCCTGTCCTTTGTCTGTGATTGAGAGCAGGAGTGTCTGAAGATGGCCAGTGATGAACGAAATTCACTGGTGGGGTCATGGATACAAACAGAGACCACACTGGCCCCCTCTGGTGAGATCTCAGTGCATTTCCTCACACTGGAGTCACAGAAAAACCAAGTCCCTCTTCATAATTGGTGTAGGGAGGCTGGGTCAGCCTATTGTGGGAGTGGCGCACAAGAGTGCACTCTCCCTTGGGAAGGCTGAAAGGTTGAGCTGCCCACCCTGGGAAGCTGAGGGCCCCACACTGGGGGGGTCCCAGTGAGATGCAGCTCTCCCCATACAGTAAGAAAACAGAAGGTTTATGTGATTTGATGGGAGCCCCTATGAGGTCCACTCACTTGTTCTACTGTGCCGGAAAGAGCCACCATTAGACTCCATCTTTGGCATGAGACCAGTGGTTTTCAGAGCATGCTCAGGAGCACCCTGAAGTTCTGTAGAATTGCCCCGGGGCACCACAGGGAGCAGTAGGTGAAGGGTACAGCAGATATAGTTCTTCTCCCCCTTGGGTTACCACCATCATTTTATTAACAGGAGTAATCCCGCAGTGGCGTGTGGTATGGGATGACATTGGACCCTGTCACCTAGGACCTCTGACCCCCTTAATGGGCGGCTTTGTTGGGTGTGGGACTGCAAGTACAGAATCTCCATCCCTAAGAGGATGACCTGTGACACACAGTAGATCAGGACCCCATGGCTCCTGGTTGGGAACAGTGGTGCTTAGGCTGAACTGGTGTAATAGAAGGACCCTTGCCTCGGATTGACCAGGGGCCAGCTCCTGGCTCTGTCCCTTGCTGGCGATGTGACCTCAGAATAGAGCTCACACCACTCACCTTGTTTTGGATGATTGGAGAATAAGAGAAACACACGTAAAAACCCTGTAACGCAGAAAGCTGTGCAATGTTAGGCAGAGCTGAGGACGAATATTGCCATCTTCCTAAAGTTGCCCAGGGTTTACTGGGATACGGCACCAGAGAGAATGAGTGTAGAAGGGACAAAATCAAACAAATGGAGAAACAAACACACCGATCTCTTGCTTGCTCTCACACTCCAATGGTCATCTGTTCACCGTAAGAGCCAGGAGATTTGGCCGACCCCACAGCCTCTGCTGAGAAATAGTGTGCCTTCCTCACCTATCTGACCCATCCCCTTGGGTGCAGAGATTGTGACATGATGTAGTTGGGGGTGGAGGTGGGGATGTAAGCACAGGAGGAGAGCTCAGAACTTGGGCTCAGTCATATTTTCAGAAACAAAGATGGAAAACTGATGACCCACTCCTTTCCCTACTGCTGACCTGTCTGACCCGTTTCTCCACATAATTGCCCCCTGTGCTCTGACTCTTCACCTGACTCTTCAAGGGGCAATGGGGCCCCCCTTGAGATGCACAAGTTCACTCATTCCCAGTCATGGCTGGCGGTAAGGGGAGGCATATTTACCCTGTTTTAACAGATTCTGAGCCCTCCACAGCCAGAGAAGGATCAGATGGCTTAAAGATGCACAGAACTAAGAGAACACGACTTACCGAAAACCCAGGCAATCGCTTCTGGAAGTGCTGAGACCAAAGAGAAGGAAGGGCTTGCCCAAAGGTCAGCCAGGGGAAACATGGTTACCCCAGGCAGGGGGAACCCGGATGCAAATGGGGAGGCATACGGGAAATACCCCGTGATTCTGGGGCTGGCAAAGGAAAGTATCTTCTGCTTCGAGGCTACAGAATCCAAAGGCTTGTGCAAAGTGGGAGGCAGGTAAGGCCACGTGGTGCATCCAAGCCAAGAGTGGCTGAGGTGGATGAGGGAAGCCTGAGATCAAATCAACAGCAGAGGTGTTCCTTTCAGGAGATGATGTGTAGTGTTGTGTCTGGGTGTCAGTCAGCATCTGGCAGGTAGTGAGCAGAAGAGTTTCTGGGTCCAGAGGGCTAGGGAGCTGTTAGGGTCAGATTTGGGAACCCTGGACAGGGTGGGGTTGTACCAAGGGTGAGGAACAGAGGTGATGGCTCCTTGTTGCCTAACCCTACTACATTAAATCCCTTTCTGCCGCTTGGGTTTCAAGTGTGGCTGCTGAGTTGTGCCCCGTATTTAACCATTAGATTTCATCATATCATTTCTTGTTTCAACAACTATTCACATCCTAAGACACACACACACACACACACACACACACACACACACACACACACACACACGCACGCATGGAAAGACTCTCTCTGGCACCTCCGGTCGTGTGCAGTGACTGATGCGACAGCAGCTACAAAGGAGAGGATGCCCAACAGGCTCCCCAGCCCCTGGGAGTTGGAGCTCCTCCCTTCATTTGGACAGGGCTGAGACCTAAGATGTGAGATCCCAGCCCCCTTTGGAGAAGCAGCAGCATGGAGCTGAGCATTGCCAGAATTAAGGCCCCTCTTAGGAGAACAGAGTTGTTGTGTGTGTGTGTGTGTGTGTGTGTGTGTGTGGCGTGTGTGGGGGGGGTGGTTCCTAGGCCATCAGGAACAGCTGCTGAGACACCAGATCTAAAGCAAACAAGTCACACTAAGATTAACCATTTCCTCTGTTCTGCACCTATGGGTGCCACCTTGGCTGCCTTCTAGGGATATAGGAAAAGGGCTGTGAAAGGGCTATGGGACTCCCACACGTTGTTTCCTACCTGAACCCTACCTCCACTGGGGTTCATTAGTGCTTTAAGATGCTGGACCTCTGAACAACTAAAGGGCAATTAATTCACAAAGCAGGCCCTGCCCAAGTACTTTTTCCTCTCCTGGCCTTGCATGGAGGACTATGTGAATTAGGGGAAAAGAATATTTTGGTGTTCCTGTGTTGTCATTAGGATCTTTGATCTGAAGGAGAACATGCTATACCTTTGCCCATTGGCCAGGTAATTCTTGATGTCACAATACATAACAGAGCAGCAACGTGCATGTTCTGAGGTTAAAGGGATGAATGTGCTCCAGCCCCCTCTGGATAGACTTCCCTAGCTGATATTATGTCGCAGTACATACCCGAGTCACCTTAGGAGGTGAAAAAAACCCCTCATCATATGAAAATGAACAATGTGTAGTTAGAGACGAGGTTGCCTGTTGGAGGGGTTCTGTCTGGTGGTGGAGTAGGGGTCTGGGAACTGCCTAGGCACATAGGGCCTAAGAGATTTTCTTAGGATCCAGGGATTCTTTTTCCACATGGCCCTCCTCCCTCCCCTCCATGTAAAACATGGCCTGGTTGTTCTCAGATTAGAAGACCTGTGTGTGGTGTTGGGGAAAGAGAGTTGCTATTCCTCCCTCATCCCTATAGTCATTAACCCCTTCGGAATCAGAGCTGTCTGCTGTGGAAAACTCAATCTTCATAAGCTGAAATCTATCGCGACTGTGACCGAGGAAGCAGTAGCACTGCCCCACAAAGGAGTCTGTACAGCCTTATAGGACTGAGTGAGATGGTAGCTCCCTCCCTCTGCCACCACCCCACCCCCACCCCACCAGCACCACAACTGACAAGCCCCAATTCATCTGAGGCTGGTGTCGGTGTTGAAAGTTACATTGTTAAAAGGTCGAAGCAAAAACAGTCCAGCCTACAACATTTATTTCAGGCCCATTGACCTAGAAACTGGGGGAGTAAGAGCATGTGGCAGCAGAGGGGGCTTGATCACCATTCACCGGCCTGTGTCTGTGGCACCGTGGTCTCAGTTTCCAAGTGACTGGTATCCTCCCCTGCAAAGGCAAAGCAGAATGACAACTAGACTCCTGGGAACCCTGGGGAAGTCAGGCCTGGCTCTGGGTGGAAAGGGAATGGGAGGCATGTAGGCTTGGCTGTGAGCAGTGAGAGAGGCAGAGGCTGGCTCCAAGCTCTCACCTGAAGGGCTTGGTGAAAAATGCCAGGGCTCTCTGGAACCGGCTCCTCCAAGACCTTTGGGGACCAGCAGACGCCTTGAGTAAGCCTGTGCCATTGGATGAGTTCTCCGTGGTGTCAGACAAAACAACAAATTCTTTAGTGACTTTAACCTGGCCCTTCATGTTCTGAAAAAAGAAAGAGTAAGTCGTCTTATCCTAATGCCCCTGTCTTCCCTGACACTCATTCTCTTATTCAACAAGTATTACGTGCATGCCCAGCCCTGTTTTAAGTGCTGGGGATACAACAATGACTGCTACAGACCCAGCCCCAGGGCCCCGGGGCTGACACCTCAGGACGACAGAGAGAAATCAGACTCACCAGGTCAGGGGGTGGAAGGAAAGGAGTGAAGATCATGATTCCAAGAGAGTGCGATGTGCCCGTAGTGACCAACAGGACTTCTTGAAGACACCAGCTAAGCTTCTCACTCCGCTGAGTGCAAAGAGGCTGAGGGTCTCTCCCCTCCACGCCCCTTCAGCTCCTTTGGCCCCGCCCTGTCTTTCCTCCCTCCTACAGCCCAGCGCACACTACTCAAGCAGTGGATACATTTCTGGTGTTGGACATCCTTTCTGCTCCTGTGTACCTTACTCCCACCCCTCCAGTCGCTCTCTGTTCTTCCTTCTTCCCCCCCTCCCTTCTATCCTTGCTTCCTTTCCTTTCTTTCTCTTCTTTCCTCTGAACCTCCCAGCAGGCTCAAACCAGGTGTCTGCTTGCTGAACAACAAGAACAACAAAGCAGAGGAGTTCATGCAGATGGTGAGTTGTCCCTTGGTGGGGATGCCATAGACAGGAATGGGTCCAAATGGCTTATCAAAGCAAGGAGGGTGGGCTGGGTGATGGCATCCACAGTCCAAACCAACAGCGGAGTTTCTCCTCTCAGAGGGTTATGTGAGATGCCACGTCTGTGAGACAGTCAGCATCTGGTAGATAGTGGACAGGTGGTTTGGAGCCCGGAGGGCTTGGAAAATGTGAAGGACAGAGGGCACAGGCCTGTGCTGGGCTAAGGGGAAAGCAGAACAAGTGAGGCGAGAGCTTGTTGTTGCCTATTCCTGCTATACAAAATTCCACCTTTGACTCTTGGGTTTCAAGAGAAGCTGTCTAGTTTTGCCCCGTTTACCACCCAGAACTAGGAGGGTCTGTGCCACTGACTTGAAAGGGCAAACAGTAACGGGAAGGGAAAGAGGAAGTAGGTGGCCTCAGAGCCTTTTATTCGGTTTTTAAAATAATAGTGTTTTTAAAGAAAGCATCTTTTATATAACTGTGAAAATACAGGGCTGATCTTCTCTGGGAGCCTATCTTGGGCTATGGCCCGGGGTTATAGAAATGAATGAGTCTCTGTTGCTGCTTCAAGCCATTCTGTGGGAGAGAAGCAAAAAAGAAACACACACACACACACACAAAACAACAACAACAAAAAAACAAACAATGGATGATTGCAATAAAGAGAGGTGGAAGGAAGGTTACATGGCTATGGGAGGACGGAGGAGGTGCAGCCACCCAGCCTTGGGAGTTGGAATGGAGTCTTGGAGATTTCCCAAAGGAGGCATACCTGAAATGAGCGAAGAAAGAAGTTGGCCAGGAAATAGAGGAAGGGGAGAGTTTTGCAAGCAGAAGCCCAAGACAATAAAGTGAGTTTTTGCAATTGAAAATAAGCAGACCCAGGTTTCTGTTCTAGGGGTTAAGTAGAAGTCAAGGTCAGTCACGAGGTTCCAGCAGGGGAGTAGAAAATGCTGTTGCACAGAGATACGGAACCCTGGGTTTTGAGAAGCAAAAGTTTTTGTTTGCTTTTCTTTTAATTTTAGTAAGGGTCCATCAATTATTGCCCTTTGTGATTCACAATATTTTAAATTTACATTTATTGGGGTGACATTGGGTAATAAGATTACATAGCGTTCAAATATACATTTTTATGATACATGCTCTGTATAATTGCATCGTGCGCCTACCACCCGAAGTCAAATCACATACTTTTTGAATGAATTTCCTACCCAAGGCACCTTTGCCTAACCTCACGACACAGAACTTTTCTCCTATGTTTTCTTGTAAGATTTTCAATTTTACAATTTACACTTAGAGCTCTGATTTATTTTGAGTTAACTTTTGCATATAGTATGAGGTACTGAAGTTTGTGGTTTCTTTTCCCCTATGGAGATTCTTTTTTTTTTTTCCCCCAGCACCGTGAGGTAACTATTAGTTAATTTAATCATCTTGGCACCTGTGTCACAAATCAACTTACCATATATATGTAGGCTTATGTCTGGGCTTTCTATTTGATCCATTGATCCATATTATGGTCTAATATTACGGTAATACCACAGTGTCATGATTTCCATACCTTTGTTGTAAGTCAGGGAATTTGGTAGTGCAAGTCCTCCATTTTCGTTCTTTTCCAAATGGCTTAGGCTATTCTGTGTCCTTTGCATTTCCATATAAGTTTTAGTAGTAGCTTTTCATTTAAATTATGAATATGTCAAATCTATAGATGATTTACTAGAGAATTGACATCTTAAATATTTTTGAGTCTTCTGGTCCATGAACTTAATATTTATACCTCCATTTATAGAAATCTTCTCTAATTTCTCTCAGCAATATTTCATGGTTATCTATGTACAAGTCCTGCAAATGTAACGTTAAAACTATCAGTAGGTATTTCATTTATTTTACTGCTATTGTATGTGATTTATAAAAAAGTCCATCTCCAAATCTTTGTTCCTAGTATACTGAAATTAAAAAAAAAAAAACACTTTTCTATTCTGACTTCCTCTTTTTTGACCTTGTTAAATTGCTTATTAGATCTGGGAGATGCTTTTTTGTATTTTCTGCATAGACTATCATGTCTTTAGAAAATACAGTTTTTTTTTTCTTGCCTTATCAGCTAGGACCCCAAGCATAATGCTGACCACACATTGTAAGAGCAGAGATGTTGACATTCCTAATCTTTAGGGAGAAACATTCCTCAGTCTTTTGCCATTAACTATAATGCCAGCAGCAGGTTTTGGGTAGAAGCACTTTATCAGGTCGAAACTGTTCTTAAGTTAGCAGATGTTTTTATCATGAATAGATGTGTTACATTATCAAATGGCTTTTCTGTCATACATTGTGTTAATTGTTGTTTTTCTTTCATTCTCTTAATATGGTAGAATGCACTGATGCATTTTTTAATGTTAAAATAGTCTTGCGTTCCTAGAATACACTCTGCATGGTCACAGATTATACTTTTCCTGTATCACTGGGTTCAATTTTTAAAAAATTTCATTAGGGGGTTTTAGACCTATGTTCATCAGGGATATTGGCCTGTAGTGCTCTTTTCCCCTTTGTAGTGTCCTTTTAAAAATTATTTTTATCTTTTGTATAAAAGTAATGCTGACTTCATAAAAATTCCGGTATTCTCCTCTTATATTTTCTGAAAAAGTTCTATAGGACTGCTACTATATTTTTGTTTTACATGTATGATATTGTTTACAAGTGAAGCTTGCTAGGACTAAGGTTTTCTTTGTGGAAAATTTTTAAATTAAAAATTGAACTTTAAAAATCATAGAATACCATTTGTAAACAATCTTTAGAGATGGCCAGCAATTAACTACATGTACTTATTAGAAAATTAGACAGTTCTAAGCATGCACTATCATTGGGAAATCCCCACCTTTTCTCCCCAAGAAAAGCTTGCCTTTGATACATAGGAAGTTTCTTGGCAGTGTAAAGCAATTTTTCTTGGAACTGAAGGGAGCTTCCTCTCTCTCTCTCTCTCTCTCTCTCTCTCTCTCTCTCTCTCTCTCTCTCTCTCTCTCTCTCTCCCTCCCTCCCTCCCTCCCTCTCTCCTTCTCTCTCTCTCTCTCCCCCTCTCCCCCTTCTCCCTCTACCCCTCTACATCCTCTCTCCCTCTCTCTCTTTCATTGTGGTAAAATACACATAACAAAAACTTACTTGAACCATGCGAAGTATAAAATGCAATGACATTCACATTGTTGTGAAATCATTCCAGCATCCATGTCCAGAACTTTGTCATCATCCCAACCTGAAACCCTGTACCCATTAAACAATAACTTTTCATGTCTTTCTCCCCTCATACCCTGGCAATCACCATTCTACTTTCTGTCTCTATGAATTTGACTATCTTAAGTACCTCGGATAATTATATTTGTCATCTGGTTTCTGGCTCATTCATTTAGCATAATGTCTTCAAGGTTTATCCGTGTTGTGGCATACATCAGAATTTCTTTCTTTTTAAAGCCTGAATAATAGTGCGTTGTACCACATTTTATTTTTCCTTTCATCCACTGATGGGCACCTGGGTTCCCATTTTCTACATCTTTGAAAATACTTGTTATATTCTGATTTTCTTTTTATTTAAAAAAAAAATAATAGCCACTTAGATGCATGTGAAGTGATATCTCATTGTGGTTTTGATTTTCATTTAGCCTAATGACCAGTTATGTTGAGTACCTTTTCACGTGCTTAACAGCCATTTGTATACCTTCTTTGCAGAAATGGCTACTGAAGCCCCTTGCTGATTTTTGAATTAGGTTGTTTATTTTTTTAACTGATTTTTGAGTTGTAGGAGTTGTTTGTATATTCTGGATGTTAATCATTCAAAAGGCACATGATCTGAAAATATTTTCCCCTACTCTGTGGGTTGCTTTTCTACTGTCCTAACAGTGTCATTTAATGCCCCAAAGTTTTAAATGTTGACGAAGTTTAACTTATCTATTTTTTCCTCTCTTTGTTGCATATGCTTTTGATGTCATATCCAAGAAATCATTGCCAAATCCAATGTCTTGAAACTTTACTCTTCTGTTCTCTTCTGAATTTTATCATTTTAGCACTTAGGTCTCGGTCCTTGATCCATCTTGGGTTAATTTTTGTAACAGTGTATGGAATGTCTCCAATCTCCCTCTTTGCCATGGGAATATCAAGCTTTCCCAGCACCATTGGTTGAAAAGACTGACCTTTCTGCAGTGGAAGGTGTCGGTGGCCTTGTCAAAAGTCATTTGACCACCACATATGTGAGGATGTATTTTCTGACATTTCTATTCTATTCCGTTGGTCTCTATGCTCGGCTTTATGCCAATACTACACTCTTGATTACTGTAGCTTTGAAGTAGACTTTGAAATCTGGAAGTGTGGGTCCTCCAACCCTGTCCTTTTTCCCCCCCCAAGGTTGTTTTGGCTATTGTGGGTCCCTTGATATTCCATACACATTTTAGGATTTTAAGAAAAAGTTCCACAAAAATTAATGTCATTTGGGAATTTGACAGGCATTGTGCCGAAACTTTAGATCACTCTGGGTAGGACTGCCATGTTAATAATATGAAGTCTTCCAGTCCAAGAACACGAGATGTCTCTCCACTAATTTGTTCCTTTAATTTCTTCCAGCGATGTCTTGCTGTTTTCATCACACAAGTCTTTCATCTCTTTGATTAAGCTTATTCCTAAATACTTTGTTCTTTTTGATGTAACTGCAATTGTTTCATAATTTTCTTAATGGATTGTTCATTGTTAGTGTACAGAAGTGTAATGATTATTGTCTGTTGATCTGTATCTTATAAGCTTTCTGAAGAGTTCCAACACTTTCAGATTTCGAATCTTTGGCATTTTCTCTGCGTAAGAGAATGTCGCCTGTAAATAGATATAATTTTGCTTCTTTCTTTGCAATTTGGATGCCTCCCCCCCCCCTTACCAAAGTGCTCTGGTTAAGGCTTCTAGTACAATGCTGAATAGAAATGGTAAAAGCAGTCACCCTTATCTTATTCCTGATCATTGAGGAAAAGTTTTCAGCATTTCACCATTCAGTGTGATGTCTGTATATAGCTTTAATTATGTTGAGGAAGTTTCTTTCCATTCTTTCTTTGTTGATGGTTTCTTATCATGAGTGGCTGCAAATTTTCTCAAATTCTTTTTCCACATCAACTGAGATGCTGTGGTTTTCTTCCCCTTCATCTGTTAATGTGGTGGGGAAGAAAAAGTGGTGGTGGTGTCACAGTGAGGAAAGACATAGAAGAGGACACAAACAAGTGGAAGCGTATACCGTGTTCATGGATTGGAAGAATTACCATCGTCAAAATGTCCATACTGCCCGAAGCAATCTATAGACTCAGTGCAATTGCTATTAAAAATACCAATGGCACAGTTCACAGATCTAGAGCAAATATTCCAAAAATTTGTATGGAACCCAAAATGACCCGAAATAGCCTCGGCAATCTTGAGGAAGAAGAACAAAGTTGGAGGGGTCACAGTACCTGATATCAAACTATACTATACGGCCACTGTAATCAAAACAGCCTGGTACTGGCACAAGGAAAGGCACATAGATCAGTGGAACAGAACAGAGAGCCCAGAAATCAGCCCACACCTTTATCATCCATTAATATTTGGCAGAGGAGGCAAAAGAATACAAAGGAGTAAAAGTAGTCTCTTCAATAAATGGTGTTGGGAAAATTGGACTGGTACATGCAAAAACTGAAACCAGACCACCAACATTGTGCACTTGCAAAACAAAAAAGTCGAGGAGAATGGATAGCTCATATTTTAGAGTTATGCGTTGAAATATTTACCATCATAACATAACATCTTTTTGGAAAATCTGGAAGAAAGAGCAACAAGAAAATACATATGAAATGAGATTGGCCATGAGTTGTTAATGGTTGCATTTGGGCGATTGATAATTGGAGACCCCTTCATTATTCTCTCTTGAACAATGGTTCTCAAAATGAGGTCTCCCACCACCAGCACCTGCATCACCAGGGAACCTGTCAGAAAAGCAAACTCTGGGTCCCACCCCAGATTTTAAAATCTGAGACTTAAAGATGAGTAGGTGAGCAAGCTGTCTTTTAACAAGCCCTTTGGGTGATTCTGACGCAAGCAGTTCCTGTTCCAGGAACACTGCTTTACTGACATGAACCTGGCT
>PVKM010022106.1:0-22094 GCA_004027735.1 Carollia perspicillata
TGTGGGAGAGGGGTCCGAGAAGGAACAGTGGCTTTGCTCCACTCTCTGCCCATTTTTAGTCACTTCCTCCCTCTCCACAAGCAAACTGGGCCCTTCTGGTGCCGATTTTCCTGTGTGGGTGGTTTGTGTACCTTCTAGGACCCTGTGGGTCTCTCCAATGAACTCTCCTGTGAGGCTGGGAGTTTCTCCCATCACCACCTCAACCCCCACAGGCGTTTGCAGTCAGAGGTTTGAGGTTCTATTTCCCTGAAGTGGGACCGTGGGCTGTGGGTCTGTCTCACTCCCCAGTTGTTGCTCTTGGTTTATTCTCATGCAAAAGTGGGACCACCCAGTCCTTTAGCCACTGCCTCGTCAAGAATCCTCTATGCCTGGCTGCCCATCTCTATCTCTGCCCCTCCTACTGGTCTGGATGAATGTTCTTCTTTAACTCCTTAGTTGTCGGATTTCCATACAGTTTGATTTTCTAGCAGTTCTGGTTGTTTTTTGTTTTTAAATTTGTTGTTGTCCTTCTTTTGGTTGTGCAAGGGGGCACAGTGTGTCTATCTACACCTCCGTCTTGGCCAGAAGTACAAACTTGTTTTATTGTAAAAGTGTTTTGTGGTACTAAGGATTTTGCATTTTGACCTCATCTTATTCTGTTTATAGTGAATCTTTTATAAATATACAGACATATAAGAATAAGTTTGCAAAAAATACATTCAGTCTCAAAGCCTACTCCACTGTTGAATAATAATTGTTGAAAACATTTTTAGAGAGTTTAAGTAAAAAACACATTTTTGTTAGTTTACTGAGATGGGTTACTACTTTAAGAAAAATACTCAAATTTTAAGTCCTCATTCAACACTTCAAATAAAAGTTTTTCCTCCCATAAAAATATTCGAACTCTCTGCATCAAAGACTTCAAAAGTCTGGCGCCCCATTATACATAGTTCAATTTCTTAGAATGATTCTGTGTAACAGAAGAGCAGATGGTATAATTTTAGAGTGACACATCAAAGGTAATTTCTTCATGTAAATTCTGAAAGTAAAGCAAAAATACATTTTCTTAATATATAAGAACAAGGAATGACACCTCCCTATCACACCATTTTCCAGCTGACACTCATGTGTGTTAATAAAACTTGAAAAGCACTTTGTAAATTCTTGCCCAAATAGTAGTTCTAAAAGTACTTTTTTTGGTGCTTCATGCATTTGTGTGTGTGTGGGGGGGATCTACTTGCTTGTCTCGGAGGAGGGGCCAAGGGCTCCCTGACGTTTCACTATGGGACACGCCAGGCAGAGGACCAGCAGGGGCAGCCCGGCTGGACAACAGCAGCTGGAGGTGATGAGAGCAGGTGAGGGGAAGAGAGTGCCGTCTAGGCATAGGTACTAGATTGTGTTCTCAATTCATCACTTCCTAGAGGCTACTTGTGTTTCGAGAATGATTAAACCAGGACACATCAGTATCATGCATGTTGCACTTAACTATATATGAGGGGGGACTGCCCTCGAATTGGAATTATCTTCTGGAGGGCGGGCCACTTATAGTATAGGCTTCCCCCACTAGGTGAGTGTTCTAGGAACCTATTTGTATCAGTGCACCAGCTGGCACTGTTTTGAGAGGCTGTGTTCATCTTCAGTGAATTTTTCTGAAGAATCTTTCAGTGTGTTTCCCCATTTCATGATGGGTGATTTATGAGTGCACTTGTCTACACTGTGCTGAGTGTTCAGCAGTTTTGGACCAAGAACTGCATGACCCAGGCCCCAACCTCCACTAGTTTAAACACTAATTTAAAAAAACATAAGCACCCCTATGCTCATTGAAGCATAATTTATAATCGCCAAGATATGGAAGCGGCCCAAGTGCCCATCAATAGGTGAGTGGATAAAATAACTATGGGACATTTACACATTGGAATTCTACTTGACCATAAAAAAGAAGAAAATGTCATCCTTTGTGACAGTATGGATAGACCTGGAGAACATTACTCTAAGTGAAAGAAGCCAGTCAGAGAAAGACAAAAACTACATGATTTCACTCATATGTGGAACTGAATGAACAAGCAGAACTAACAAGCAAAACAGAGACAGACTCGTAGATGGAGAGCAGACAACAGGGTTGGGGGGTTAGGGGATGGAGGTGTTGAGCAAAAAGGAACAAGGACTCATGGACAACAGTGTGGTGACTGCTGGAAGGAGGGGTGTATAAAGGAACTAAAAGGTAATGGGAAAAATACAATAAAGATTAAATTAAAAAAATTGAAAAGAAAAAATTTAAAGTCTCATTACACCATTACTGCCATACAGCATTCACTCTCTAAAGAAATAACTTTAAAATCCCAACACATTTCAGATCACATAAGGCCACTAGATTCTTTTTTTTTTTTTTTGTATTTTTTATGATTTCTTCCAAATCGTAGCAGGATAGCTAAGAAGCAGATGGCTATAAAGCAGCAACTCTACTGCACTGTGACTGAGTCAGCTAGAAATACAAGTTGTTCCAACTTCATTCAAGGTCTCTTTTGTACTGCACAGTCGGTAAACGGAAATGTCTTCCATTATCCCCAAAGTAAATGGACTGCTCGTAAAAGTGCTGACTGACATCACTTGCAACTGAAGTATGATGTTTACCTGCAGACCATGTGTCTCTGAGAAGACGCAGTGAATGTTTTTTCTAGTGTCACACTCTAATTCCGTTACCGGTGGAAGGGGGGTTCTTGTGGTATGTATGAAAGGAAAAGAATTTCCTTAGGATGTGGCTCTGTGGTATGGTTATTGATGATGTATAAATCAGGGTGTTCCCCCCTGACTCCCCAATGTCCCATCTCCATCTGTCACACCACGGAAAAAGTCCAGTCTTGTCTTTAGTATGACCAGGATGAAGCCCACTGCCCAGAGTTACGCTCCATAGTAAAGTCCAGTCCAGCTTCCAGCTAGCTCAGCGTGTGTTTCCAGCTGCAGCCCATTTCAGGCTCCCTCCTTCTGAAGCCTATGTGTGGAGTTGCACGGCCACGGGCCATGCAACTGCTGGAGCCACATGGAGAGAAAGGCGAGTGCCCCGTGTGAGTGCAGGGCACAAGCAGCAGAGAGCTCCTTTGTTCCTTTGGGATTATATTAGCTTGGATGTGGAATGGACCAGGTATCTTTTCAAAATGACCAATGAACTCCCCAAACTTCCATGGGCTTCAGATGGATGTACCTCTTAACCAATCCCTTCTCTCCCCGGGCTAGCCTGACAGGCCTCTTTGGTGCAGCACCTCTCTGAGTGCCATTTCGGCTTCTGTTGCCCATGTGCCCGCCTTCCCCTGCTCCCACCGGGCAGTCTGGTACTGGAGCGAGGAAGTGAGAGGCGTTATTTCTTCTGGCAGAGAGATGCTGTAACTCCCTGGGGTGTGAAGCTGCGGCTTCCTGACTGAGCAGGCAGACTTGTGCTTCCTAGTTTATGAACCTCAATGTCTAGTTCCCTTTGCTCCCCTTTTCCAGCTAAATACCAATGGTAGCAACTTGACTTCTTAAATGCGATAAAATTGATTTCCTCCTTTGAACTGGTTGTGAGTCAGCTATTATTTGGGTTACATAAACTATATTTTAAGAATTTAAAGGCATATTTGATTATCTGAGTAAACAATCATTAAAATCTATCAGTTGTTTTACTGGCTTACTTCTATTAAATTAGCTATATTACCACAAACAAAAACAAAACAGTTGTATAATCTGGGATGAGTGCCTGATGTCTAGAACCTTTATACAGGGGACCCTTTCCTCATTCTTAAGCATGAACTGAGTCCTTCCAAAATTAAATAAACCGTATGGTTCAAAATATCTCTTAATATTATATATACATATACACATTCTTTATTATAATATTCATGATAGCAATTAGACTTCACAGTAAGTTCCATTCACCTGTGTCTAAGAACAGATTTTTGTATGGTGCCTAAATCATTAATAAAGATGAATAATAAGTTTATTTCTAATGTCTATAGGTTCTAGATCACAGGTGGGAAAAAACACAGCTTTTGTAATTGCATATATAATAAAAATGCTAATCAAAATATAGGCTTAAGTGCATGCCTATCACCTGTCATTTTAAATTTAAGTAGGGTTTTTCACTAAATCCTTTTTGGACTTATAGGAAAGATTATGAGAAGCCTGAGAGGTAGAAACCTTAGAGAATCCTCTGTTAAAAAAATGCTTTCTTATAAGGCTCAGTAATAGTTTTATAAAATAAAAATATATCTTATTGACTAACATAAATTTGTGAGAAAGTGAGATTATATTAGAAAACAATGTCTCTCAGAAATAAAGATATAGAATTTGTGAAATACAATGGAAATAAACCGAAACGTGGTATACTTATATTCAGGTATTTCAGGTACAAAGCAATACTTAAGCAAAACTTAAAAAAATAAGTATGGATGTATGGATATGTTAGAATTTGGGGGTTTTGCCCAATATATTTCACTTTAATGTTGGGTAATTTATTAACTTCATAAATATGCCACTGCAAATTTTGAATGGAATAAAGTATTAAGATAACTTTATTATATTAGAGAATAAATTCAATGCCACAAATAATTTTTTAGGAAATGAATTGGGTTGCCAGACTTTAAGTACTTCTTACCCTAAATTATTTGGAGATCAGTTTTGGGGTTTCACGTACTGACAAAGACAGCACGCTTGAGCTCTTTTTTGCCTCTTCCCCCTTTTCTAAGCGAAGGGGAGAGGATCTATCACCCCATCTCTGGGTTTCCAACATCTAGGCCCTGTGCCCCTTAACCTATTAGACATTGACTTGAGAGTGAACACGTTCAACCCACCCACCCCCAAACCAGGGCTCCCTTTCAAGGAGCAGGACGAATGCAGAATTTCTCATTTGTATTCCTCTGTGTGTCATCACAGAGTCATTGCAGCAGCCCTGATGGGTCATAGGTGTTCACACACACATACACAAACACGTTCACATATGCACACGCACAGCATTGCTCATTTGCCCTCACCCCGCCCCCCACTGTCACAAACACAGCAATCTGTTATTTGGTAATTTCAATAATTTTACCCATGGTGATGCCCAATTAGTCTGTAAAATTTGTTTTCAAAAAGAAACTACCTCTTTGTAAAAAGAGTATGATTAATATATTATTATAACAAAACTGAAATATGAAGTTTACTCATTCATGGATTCACTAAGCCAACAAATTCTTATCAGCACCGTGGTGCAGGAATTCCCGGGTGAGAAGGACAACACAGTCAAGTCTGCACTGAGCTTCAAATTTGACAGAGTAGAGAGCTTTCAAATGGGGTATGGGAAGTCCAAGTTCAGTGTGCTGTGGGGGCGTAGAGCAGAAGCACTAATAAGATGAGGGGCAGGAAGGAAAGGAGGTGGGTAAGGTGTTTGTGCTAAGAGCACAGAAGCTGCAAGAAGCTCACAGGAGGTCTCCATGGCAGCAGGAGCAGGACCTGGACGTAGGTGCTGGAGCAGGTTTCTTTGTGCCCATAAAACATACACAAGCTACCCAGGTCCGTGTTTAGGATTATTTTTGTCGTTTGCTGTTGTTGTCTATTTCTCTTTACCGTAGGAGAGTATACCAAGTACCTTTTCTTCCTGTAACTCTCTCCTTACTCTGTTTTTTAACTCAAAAATACATCATAGATGACATTACAGATAAAAGGTCTAATTTTTATTTTTTGAGATAAGTGCAGATTCACGTGTAGTTAGTTATAAGAAATATTATAGAGAGATCTGTGTACATTTTTTCCACTTTCTCCCAATGGTAATATCTTGCAAGATTATAGTACAATATCACAGCCAGGATATTGATATTATTTAGATGTTTGCAGTTTTACTTGTACTTATTTGTGTGTGTGTGTGTGTGTGTGTGTAAATTCTATATAATTTATCACCTATGTAGGTCTGTGTATGCACCATGACAATTAAGATAACTGCTCAGTTTCAATACAAATTCATGTGACCCTTTTATGGCCTCATATTCCCTGACCCCATACCCCCAAACCCATTCCTAACCTTAGCAACTAATGAGTCCTCCGTTTCTAAAATTTGTCATCTAACAGATGTTATAGATTGAGTTAGCAAGTACATAATCTTTTGGGTTGGCTTTTTTTTTCAATTGGCATAATTCACTTGAGATTCATCCAAGTCACTGCATAGATCAATAATTTATTCCTTTTATGATCGAGGAGTTCTTCATGATAGGAGTGAACCCCTGTTTGTTGCAAGGTATCTGGGTCCTTTCCAGTTTGGCACCATTATGGAGAAAGCTGCAGTGAGTGTTTTTGTGCAGGTGTGGGCGTGGGGGGAGGGGTGTGGTGTGACCATGTTTTCATTTTTTTTCTGAGATAAACGTCCAAAAGTGCAATTTTTGGGTTCTGTAATAGTTCCATATTTAATTTTACAAGAAGCTGCCACACACTTTCTGGAATGGTTATACCACTTTACGTTTCCACCAGCAATGTATGAATGATCTAGTTTCTCCAAAAGCTCACAAGCATTTGATGGTGTTTCTATTTTTTTTTTAAATTTAGCCATTCTGATAGGTGCCCACTGATATGTCATTGTAATTTTAATTAGCATTTTCCTGATTACTAACCTAAAACATCTGGATCTATTCATGTGTGCACATTCCCACGTACATAATTTCATGTAAATTACATTTATATGCTGGGTATTGTCTCCTGTTCATTCTATTTTCTTACTTCTGTTTTGTTCATCTTTTTTCCCTCATCTTTCTTTTCCATCGCCTCATTATCATCTTCCCTTACCCTGGTAATGCTTGTTAAAACCCACACAACTCTCTCCCATTATTTATTTTACAAAACGTGATCATTCGGTATATACTTCCCTGCTAGTTGTTTTGTTTGAAGAACTGAACTTCATAGAAGTGATTTCTATGAAGTTAATTGGCTTAATTAGAATTCTTCCTAGTGATTGCATATTATTTTAGGATATGAAGATACCATAACTTATTCAATGGCTTTCTTTATAGGCATTCGCCGGTTTCTAATCCTGTCGTCATCACACAAAATGTGCTTAAACCCACATCTGTATGTGCCGGCACACAAGTCCACATGGGGTATGTTCTGAAAAGGTTCACAGAGTCAAGGGGATGCATATTTATTTTCATGACAGTTGCCAGTATTCTTGAAAAGATCATCGAAATAATTCACACACCCATGAGAAGTTACTAGAATTACAATTTTACCTGCATTTGCATTAGAAATAAATGTCACAGCTCCGTTCACTCTTGGCTTGAATTTTGCTGTTTTGATTTTCACATTCCCAACTGCTTGATAGTTTGAGTTTTGTCATTTGCAAGCAAAAGTACTCAAATTCCTTGAAAGTACCTTCTTTTCTCCCACTGGCATGTGCCATGAAGACAATCTTTAAAAGTTGTGCCATTGTTTCTTAAATATGATTTATGACTAGCTTCAAGCACAGTATTATATGATCACATAAAATATGGTTTAAAAAAAACAAGGAATGCTTTCACGTAAGTCATAATCTAAACAAACATTCTTCTGTCTTTGTATTTGGATCTAGTTTTAGCTCCCTCTCCAGAAATTCTTATCTTGGGAATTAAGCTCATTTTCTTTTAACAAAGAGTCCTGCATTTTTCAAAAACCTTACGTGAACCATGAAACCACCACTGCTGTGAAAATTAAAAATAATAATAATAATAAAAAATAAATAAAAATTTAAAAATGTTTCAACTTCAGACTTGCGGGTTACAACTCCGAACTCTATTTCTGAATTATGTTGGAATATAATTCAATACAGCCTTCTTATCTCAAATAATAGCGTCCAGAGTTGCCTGTGTTTCTACAACATGGCTCAGTACAATTTCAAAGGTGCAAAACAGTTGTGAACGTTGAAACTTGAAGCATACCATCGATAGTGAAAATTATCCTACGTCTATTTTTGAAAATCAATTTTCTGAATGTTATTGGTTTTAACGGGAGACGTTATTTCAGAGCTCAGAAAACAGTGACGCGGTTGTGGACAGTTTGAAGACAGAGGAGAAGGAGGCACAAAGATTTGTATGCGTGACAATACGATCCCGGCAAGGATGAGAGAAGTCCTGTTACAGAGCAGAGATTTGCAACACCGGGTAACAGACTTCCATGCACCGCCACACAGTCCACTTTAAATGGCGAAATGAAGTCAGATGACAAGTGAGGAGAAGTACAGCAAAAGCAATGAAGCTTTCAAGGAAGGAAGGACACCCTGATAAATCCTGATTGTTTAGTAAAACTGAGATAAGAGTAGGTGTGGGGGTGTGAGCAATTTTATTTAGGCAAAGTGACATTACTGGTTTTAGAATAATATAACCTGGTTGCATTGATTTCTATACACTTTAACTATAAATCCAGAAGGTTTGTTTTTTTAAAGTACTCAATAATTCTTTTCCTAAACAGTTAGCTATTATTTTAAATTCACATCTTTAAAACCCTTAGTGCTTTTTGCTTCCATCTATTCTAAAATGAATGTGCTGTTTCATTAAGTAAAATCTTTAAAAAGCTGTAATAAGTAATACATCATATAGCACAGGAACTGCGAAATGAAAAACACTGCAAGTTCCAACCAGAAGCTGCCCCGTGTCTCAATACTTTATGAACTGGGATACTCAAATTCAATCATATATTTACTTGCAGCTTGAGAATCCATGAAAGTAACCAATTGCTCTAAGTTCTGTTCTGAAGGGGCCAGACAGGCTGCGGCGCGCCACCCTTCCGCCAGGGTCTTTCGTTATTGCCGTACCAAACGCCCCTACAACACCCAGCGGGAGCCAGAATGCACCTCATAACCTTGCCCTAATGACATCTCCCAGCTACTGCTCCCTTAATTCTCCAATCTTGAACGGAAACTTTAACAAGTCCTCTGACCACCTGGGAGCAAAATCCAGACACCTACCGATAGATAAACAAGCACTGAAAACGTCTGTAAAAACCACTCCATTGATATTCTGAGTAAAGACTTCTAGGGCACGTTCTCATCACAATAAGCCATTCTACTCTGCAGTGCATCTTAATTCATCTGGGCCCCTGTCTCAGAAGCAGCCCAGTTTCCTCCAGCTGCAGACGGGGCTATAATTGCTTACCTGACTCACAGGCAAATGTCTTGGATGTTTCATCATGAAAGATAATGGCCACCGCATGCTTCTTTGTCTCCCGAGGCAGTCTGGTTATATTTTTGATGTTGTGCAGTTCGGTTACCTTGGAAGAAAAATATTTTTTAACTTAGTGTACAGTATATGCTGTATACCAGTGTGCTTAAACAAAATGATCAGTTATTCCTCTCTTATCCCACTTTCCCAGTGGATATTGGTACTCGTTTCTAATTAACTGCAGCCAAAAACAATACGGAAGAAAACCAAATGTCATCCATTATGCCCTCAGTTTTGGTCATTGTTAGCTGAATTTTGAAATAGTCTTAAGATTACGTGGAAGAATAGCTCTATGAAAGCAAGGACTTTGTGCTTTTATTAAAATTGTATCTCCTGCAAACAACAGCACTTGTGCGGCACAGAAGATTCCCAATAAAGTTTTGTTGAATTTTGATTGGATTTGATTTCTCGCCTCTCTCCTACCCAACATGTAAGTTGCTGGTACGACTAGAGTGGGGATGCAACCGACACCTGTCGATCGGCAGACAAAATGACTGGACAAGTTTAGTGTCGTTAAACATGAGCAATGGATGTGCTTCTGAGAAAAATGCACATAGTGTCTGTCTTGACCTTCACTTATGCCTTGTTTTGACGCCTTTTCCTTTGTTTGTATAGGTCTGGCTGCTTAACCTACATTATTTTCCTTCTATCTAAAAAAAGTTCTTTCAACATTTCTTGCAAGTTAGGTCTACTGGCAACAAATTATCTCCATTTTATTTATCTGATGGAGCCTTAAATTTGCTTCCCTGTTGAAGGATAATTTTGCAGGGTACAGAATTCTAGGTCGGACGGTTTTTTCTCCCCCGATATTAAATAGTTCCGTCAACTGTCTTCTTGCTTGCATGATTTCTGAGGGGACAATGGATATAACTTTGCTCTTTGTTCCTCTACAGATAAGGTGTTCACTCCCCGCCCCAGCTACTTTTAAGATTTTTTTCTTTATCTTTGATTTTCTATAGTTATAAAATGATATGTCTAGGTATAGTTATTTTTTTTTCATTTTTCCCTGTTTAATGTTCACTGGGCTTCCTGAATCTGTAATTTTATGTCTGATATTAATTTCGAAGAAACTGTAAGTCATTATTGTTTCAAACATTTCTTCTGTTACTTTTTCTCTTCTCCTTCTGGAATTCCCGTTATGCATATATCACACCTTCTAGAGTTGTCCCATAGTCCTTGGATATACTACTTGTTTTTGTCTCTGTTCTCTTAGCTTTTTAGTTTTGGTGATTCCTACTGAGATCTCCTTAAGCTCATAGATTCTTTCTTCATCCATGTCCAGTGTACTTATAAATCTATCAAAGTCATTCTTCATTTTCGAGACAGTGTTTTTTTATCTTTTTTTCTTTTTGGTTCTTTCTTGGGATTTCCATCTGTCTCCTTACATTGCCCGTCTGCTCTAACACACTGTCTGCTGGATCCATTAGAGCCCTTAACATGTTAATCATAGTTGCTTTAAATTCCTGGCCTGGTAATGCCAATGTCTCTGCCATGTCTTGTCCTGAGGCTCGTTCTGTCTCTTCAAATTGTGCTCTTTGTCTTTTGGTATGTCTTACAATTTTGTATTGTAAGAGATGACGTCCTGGGTAAAAGCAATTTGCTGTCAATTGGCCTTTTGTAGTGAGGCGGTGCGGTGTGTGTGGGTGGGGGAGGGTCAGTGTTCAGTGGGCTTGAGGCTCTGGACTGTGAGCTGACGAGGGCTCCTCAGTCCTCCCCGGCCACAGGTGGGAGAGAGTGGCGGGAGGGGGCAGGAACGGGGCATTTCCTTAATCTCTGACAAGGGTGCCGGTTTGACTTGCCTGATCACTCTGCGGTGCTTTCTGTGTGCGACACAGGCTGTAACTGGCCAATGAAGGGTTTCATTGAAGGGAAAAGACTTACTTCCCTTCATGATTCACCAAGCCATCCTAAAAGCACTATAACCACTAACTAGTGTTCAAAATGGATAAAAAATTACAGATGTATTTTGTATTTTAAGAAATTTTGGTCCTCCAGCCCTGACCAGCATGGCTCAGTTAGTTGGTTAGTTGGTTGGGAGTCATCCTGCAAAGCTAGAAGTCACCCGTTTGATTCACAGTCAGGGCACAAGTCAGGGTTGTGGATTCAGTCCCTGGCTGGGGGCGTATGAGAGGCAATCAATATTTCTCTTTCACATTGATGTTTTTTTTTTATCTCCCATTCATTCTCCCTCCCTTCCCCTCTCTCTGAAAATAGATAAATAAAAACTTAAAAAAATGTTTAGCCCCCCAAATAGAAGATGATACCTCCAATGTTGATTAGAAGAATATGGTAGCATTGAAAGACTTAAAATAATCAACACACGACTAAACAATGTACCCTGTAGCATGTAAAATAACATCTATAAAATATAAGTATTTGGCTACTTTTTTAAGAGCTTGATGTTGTTTGTCACATTTCCTTCTAAAATCTGTAATGACCTAGACTTCTAGCCCAACAAAAGAATGAGCCCATTACTCAGGGTTGCTGTGTAGGCTTTCTGGAGCGGCCCTTCTGTCTTCTGTCCCAGTGAATTTACAGTTCTCTCACACTGCGGGAGAGTTCATTTTAATGTACCCTCTGCCCACAATTGTTTTTCTCTCTCCTTTTAATTATCTCATTAGATTAACATCCAAAATTAAGCTGAGCAAGATGAGTGATTTTTATATACATGTATGTATATGCAAAATAAATGTACACATATGTATATTTATGCAAATACCACATATATTCCCAGGCATATACTACATATATTTCCTATCTATCTATCTATGTACTTATCTGTCTACCTATCACCTATTGATCTGAAAATACTCAGGTTCTCTTCCAGGAAAGACAATTTAGACACCAATATCGCAGGGTTCACACCCTAGAGAGAGACGAGAAAGCTTTCTGGAACAATGATTCACATATTATATTTAAAGTACATTGAAGTATGTTCTCAAATGTAGTTACACTCTTGAATATTTAAATGATTTGATAATTGACTCAAGTGACATTTAAGCCAAATTTTATGCTAACACAGTAAATTGAAGTTCTATTTGAAAAAGAGATGATATTTTCAAGAATTATTAATTTGAACTAAACAGAAGATCTTACCAAATTAAGTAGAGTCTAAAAGCAGTGAAGATCTTGTATTGCTCAAGAGTTCACGCAATTTATGTCAGGTGAGCATAAATTGATAAGCTGCTATAGAAGATACATTATAAGTAATCTCATTATACGAACGAATATAAAAACATTTATTCTGCTCAAGGGCTTTTTCAAGTGTCTTTATTTATAAATATTAAAAAGTATTAGGACAGATAAGGCAGGTAGTATGGATTACCTCTGTTTGTCTTCTCATAGCAAAAGCCAAGAAAACAAACTAATGGATAGCCTACAAAAATACAGCCAGCTTTTTCTAACTTTTCAAACTTTCCTGCCTTGGGCGATCTGACAGATGATAGCATTCAAACAAGGTGTTTGCTCTTCTGCAAAATTTACATTTAGAAATGCAGACAAGCTCTCCGGGCAGACTCTGTTACACGGGTTTCCAGGGCAGTGCAAAGCTTTTCGTTGCTGATCATTAGTGTGATGCTGAACACCTGGTTGTGCCCCAAGACATTAAAGAGATATCAGGAGGGCGAAGCGCTCATGAGGAGTGTGAACTCCCTCCTCTCACTTGTCCTCGTTAGAAAGTTCAAGTGTTGCCCCAGATTATAAACTGTTTTAAAATCAGACCAGGAGCTTTCCTAAGGAGTCTGTGGATCTTCAGAACTGTTCTTCTCCAATTCAATGTGCATTTAAAAAACATTTTGAATCATAACAATTGAGGTCAAGATCTAATATGTTTCAATCTCCTATCCTCACTTTTAACTCTCAGGACACTATGGATTTACCATCCAGAAGGAAACTGCATTTTTGTAGATAAAGACAACTTTAAAAAGACGTTTTTATCTGTTTTAAAATAAAAATGTTATTAGTCTAAATCCAGTCAATATAACATAAAAATCATTATTGACATTTATTAAGATTGTGGAAATCCTATAGTATTTTAATAATAGATCAATCAATTATTGTGTTGCTTAATAATAGAATCTATACTTTGAAATATTAATTTTTCACGTGGTCACCTTGGGTGAGCAGGTGCATTGTTAAGTATCAATTAAAGTTTAATAAAGACATTAAAATAGTTACTTTAAATACATATAAAATTAACAGAATTTAAGTGAAGGGAAAATAACTCAAAAATGATTCAGGTTGTTTAGTTCTAAGTCAAGAAATACCACAGTGAACAATTTAAAATACTGAGTTCTAATGAGTGATATAATTAAAACCAATATATAAACATACCTAGATGATGAGTTTATTAACTGATATGATTTAAATTTTTTCAAAGAGCAATCCCTAAGGAATTCATGGTGTTAAAGTCAAATTGTTCAAAGATGAAACATATAACCCTTTTCTCCGAATTCACAAATAACAGTGATGAGCCCTATTATAGACTTAAAAACAGCTATGAAGCAATGAGGAAGTAGACCTGTACAGGCACACCTTGGAGATTTTTTAGCATTCCTTGGTGATTCCAAGGCACACCTTGGTGAATTTTTAGGCTATCCATTAGTTTGTTTTCTTGGCTTTTGCTATGAGAAGACAAACAGAGGTAATCCATACTACCTGCCCTATCTGTCCTAATACTTTTTAATATTTATAAATAAAGATACTTGAAAAAGCCCTTGAGCAGAAAAAGTGTTTTTATATTCTTTTGTATAACGAGATTATATATAATGTATCTTCTATAGCAGCTTATCAATTTATGCTCACCTGACATAAATTGTGTGAACTCTTGAGCAACACAAGATCTTCACTGCTTTTAGACTCTACTTAATTTGCAGGTGACTGCAGGTGACTTGGAATGGTCACCAGAATAAAGCAACTACCTCCATAAAGTGAGTCACACAAATTCTCTGTTTTCCCAGTGCACATAGAATTTATGGTTATGCTACACTGTAGTCTATTATGTGTGCAATATTATGTCTTAAAAACAATGCACATACTGTAATTCAAATACTTTATTGTTAAAAATGCTATCACCTGAGCCTTCCATGAGTCATACTCCTCTTGCAGGTGGGGGGTCCTGCCTTCATGTTGATGGCAGCTGACTGATCAGGGTCAGGGTTGCTAGGGACTGGGGTGGCTGCAGCAATTTCTTCAAGTGAAAAAAGGGGAGTTTGCTGCATCCATCAGTTTTATTCACCCATAATTGAATTTCTTTCAAAATTGGAATTAATCCTCTCAAAGCCTCCTTTTTGTTTTATCGGCTAACTTTATGTAATCATCCAGATCCCTTGTTGTCAGTTCAACCATCTACACGAGGAGTAGATGCCACCCGAAGAAACCATTTTCTTTCTTCTTTCATTAGGAGCAATTCCTCATCATTAGCTTTATCATGAAATTGCAGTAATCTTGTCACACCTTTAGTCTCCACTTCCAATTCCAGTTCTCTTGCTCTTTCTACCACATCTGTCACGACTTCCTCCACCGAAGTCTGGACCTCTCACAGTCATCCTTGAGGGTTGGGATCTTCTTCTTCCAAACTCTGTTGATGTTTACTTTGTCCGTGCATGTCTCTTAATGGCATCGAGGATAGTGAATACTTTCCGGAGGATTTTCAATTTACTTTCCCAAATCCATCAGAGGAACCACTATCTATAATAGGTAAGGCCTAACAACATGTAATTCTTAAATAAAGGTTGAAAGTTGAAACCACGTGGGTTGCAGAGTGGTACTGTGTTATCAGAAGTAAAAACAGCATTCATCTCGTTGTGCAACTCCTTCAGAGCTCTTGGGTGACTAGGCGCATTGTCAATGAGAGGTAATATTTTGAAAGGAATCTTTTTCTTCCTGAGTGGTAGGTCTCAACAGTGGGCTTAAAAGACTCAGTAAACCATGTTGTAAACAGACGTGCTGTCCTGCAGACTTAGTTATTCAATTTATAGAGCACAGAGTAGATTTAGCATAATTCTTAAGGGCCCTAGGATTTTCAGAATGGTAAATGAGCACTGGCTTCAACTTAAACTCACCAGCTGCATTAGCCCCTAGCAAGAGAGTCAGCCTGTCCTTTGAAGCTTTGAAGCCAGACATTGACTTCTCCTCTCTAGCCATGAAAGTATCTTCTTTCAGTATAAGGCGGCTTCATCCCCAGTGAAACCCTGTTGCTTAGTGGAGCTGCCTTCATTAATGAATGCAGCTAGATCTCCTGGATGACGTGCTGCACCGTTCAGCTCAGCACCTGCTGCCCTGCCTTCCACTGTAGGTCACAGAGACTGCTTCTCTCCTTAAACTTTGAGAACCAGCCTCTGCTAGCTTCAGATTTCTCTTCTGTACCTCTCTCTCTCTCTCTCTCTCTCTCTCTCTCTCTCTCTCTCTCTCTCATCTCCACCTCTCTCTGCCTTCATAGAATTAAAGAGAGTTAAAGCCTTGCTCTGGATGAGCCTTTGGCTTAAGAGAATGTTGTAGCCGTTTTGAGCTTATAGCCAGATGACTAAAATTTTCTCCATATCAGATAGAAAGCTATTTCGCTGTCTTATAATTCACATGTTCACTGGAGTAGCACTTTTAATTTCCTTCAAGAACTTTTCCTTGGCATCCACAACTCAGCTCACGGTTTGGCTCAAGAGCTTTAGAGGACTCTCTTGGCTTTCAACATGCCTTCCTCACTAAGCTTAATCACTTCTAGCTTTTGATTAAATGGGAGACATGTGACTCTTCCTTGCACTTGAACATTTAAAAGCCATTGTAGAGTTATTAATTGGCTTAATTTCAATCTCGTTGTTCCTCTGGGAACAGGGCAGCCCAAGAGAAAGGAGGAGGATGGGGGAATGGCCAGTCAGTGGAGAAGTCAAAACACACAGAATATTTATGGACTAAGTTGCCATGTACATGGTCACAGTTTGTGGTACCCCTCCGCCGAAAAAAATAACAATAGTAACATCAAAGATCCCTGATCACAGATCACCAGAACAAATATAAAAATAATGAAAAACTTTAAAATACCTTGAGAATAATCAAAATGTGACACAGAGACATAAATGGAACAAATGCTGTTGGGAAAATGGTGCCAATGAGTTGCTGGACGCAGTTTGTTCCCACCACCTTCAACTTGTAAAAAATCACATTGTGTGCGAAGCACAATGAAGCAAAGCAAAATGAGGTATGCCTGTATCTCCACAACCAGTGCATGGGCACGTCCCCGGACTCTAAAGCATAAGAAAGATGTACACACGGACAACTCCCAAATCTTACTATCCTGTTCCACTCTGTTGATGTGGATTACATATGTTAATGGTCATGAGAAATGTTTGAACTTATACATCATTCTATATTTATTTAGTTATATGTTTAAAAATTTAATAAAGTCATTTTATGATACCATACAAAACATTTCAAAATAAAAATCCCCCAAATAGGTGAAGAGTGGCAAATATTCTTACATTTTTGCAAAACTCTTAATGTCTTGCTTGATAGAAGACCACTTGATACTCATATCTTCTTCCGAATTCAATTTGTTACAATGTATACTTTTAAGTATACACAGAAAATAAAGCCTCATACAGACATGAAGTTGTAAAAGGCAAGAATAATTTAAGAGCATTTTCAGTTAACTGTGGGTATTCTTTGATTTTGTCTCCAAAATTGGCGAATGTTTTCTTAAAGGTCATTGCCATGGAGAGTCCGACATCGTGCGATACACTTTTTTACACTCTGTTGCGTTAAAATCCGATGGTCTATTTTCAACTTTGACTGATTGCTGGAGTAATTCTCGTTCATTGGATTATGAAGCTCTTACAAATGTTGACATATTTCCTTACTGATATAAAATATACATTAACATGACCCTTGATTTCCACAGAAAAATCTGTACGTTTTGAGATGTTGTCAAGCTTGAGAATGCAGACATTAGATTCCCATATTTTAATTTTCACTTGAAAACTTACACTTTAGCATTGTTAACAAATACTGTCAGTGTTCTCCCTCATTTAGTTCATTTTTGAGACAATGTCTGACAAATACCTAAGTCCGAATGACCATACTTTGTCAAACACCCTCTTATTGAAACAGCTGTTCTTCGGAGAACAGATTAGCTATTTTACACAGAATTTCAAAAACCACACAGTGTTCCTCCCAGAGCTAACACTGCATATCAGATGTGGCAGAGAGTTTTGTGTGTTCCTACCATTTTTTTTTCAAGCAGAATATTAAAAAGATGTACTTAATGGTTTGGATTTCATAAAATTAATAATTTTTATTGATTTGTCCATGTCATTCTAAAATGTAATAAAATGAAGTAAAATGTAATAAAATTGGTATATATATGTATTTCTCATTTATTTACTTATTTGGGTGCATGCATAATGATCATACAGTGACTTCAGTCCCACTTATTTCTGCTTTTGTTGCCCCAGCTCTGGTGTCCTACCCAGAGTGATCATTGCCCAGACCAGTGTCCAGGAGCTTTTTCTCTGTTTTCTTCCAGGAGGTTTATGGTTTCTGGCTTACAGTTAAGCCTTTAATTCTTTCAGAGTTGTTTCCTCTGTGTGTTGTAAGGGAAGGGTTCGATTTCATGCTTGTTTTGCATGTGCACATTTGGTTTTTCCAACAATGTTTATTGTAGGGATGGTTTTTTCTTTGTTGCATTTCTGAAACTTGAGATGAAGACTAGCTGACCATGTATGCCAGGGTTTATTTCTGGGCTCTTTGTTTGGTTCCACTGGTAAATGTCTGTTTCTAGGCCATTTTCATACTGTTTTGATTACTATAATGATGGGAAAGCGGCTCTCTCACTTTTGCCAGCCTAAAAATTTCCTTCCCAAATGAGAGATAAAACAAAACCATAAATAGCACACCGCCGGGGTTAGATCACAACACAGAGATTCTCTAGGTGCACCTGACGTGGCCACAAGGGCTTCTTAAAAGCAGAGCATTTTCCCCAGCTGGTCACGCAAGGGAAAGTCAGATATGCAAAACTAGGGAAGGATTTGGTGTGCCATCATTGTTGCAGAGAGGGAGGCAACCAAACATGCCAAGGATGGAGAGCAGCACTTCTTGCCAGCCAGCAGGAGCATAGGGGGCCTGAGTGAGCCATCCACAGATAGAGCTTGGAGCAGGGTTTTCTCCAGAGCCACTGATAACAACTTGGTGCAACAGACACCTTGACCCCAGGCTTGGGAAACCCTCAGCTGAGGACAGATGAGCTGAGTCGTTTGACCTACAGAACTGCAGGCTCAGAAATCAGTGTTTTTGAGCCTCTGAGTTTGTGGTTGTTTGCTGTTTAACAATAGACAATGGTAAAGGTACTCCAATTACTGTTAGTGACCAAACTGCATAAAAGATCCAATCGTTGGGGATAATGATGGTTCCGATCGTATTAGTTTACTTGCAAGATGGAGGTGGAATAAAAGGTAGGAAAATTGACTTCTGGCCCAGTTCTAAGATTAGGAGAATATTGGCAGCCCTGAGCTTGGGAAGACAAATTTCTCTATACCAAGGCAAATATTTTAGGAAAGCATTAAATGATTAAAAGGGAAATCTGGGCTACTGAAAAGTAGGTTAAAATTTAATTTTATAGTACACTGAATTTGTAAATATGATGAACTAGATTCAAAGATCTAGAAAAAGAGAACTTGACAAATATTGTTGCATTTTTATGCAAACAGTTTAAGTCTCTCTTCTCTTTTTGTTTCCCAATAAATGAAAGAAAAAAAAACACACCTTATTTCCCTGGTTATTATTATATAGCAGGTTATTATTTCTTTATTATTATAAAGAAACCATTTCTTTATGAAGTCAAATTAGGTCTGAAATAGTTCTTAGTAGAACAAATTAACAGTTATCATCAAACGAAGTAATTTCACTGAATCTCAAAATGCATCATTCCCTAAATTAAAAACCTGTTCTCTATTCAATAAAACCAGTTTAAGTGGCTGCTATTGATTTGTAACCTTGGCTTGCTAATGGTTAATTAAAATTTTCACTGTTTTTGTAGAAATATTAGATGTAGAAAAGCATTAAAAATTTGAATTATATACATTTGAACTAAATATAACAGCATTGTCATTTATAAAAGTTACTACATAGATATTTATAGTGAAGCAAAAGTATTAATTCACGAATGAATTCTAACTGAAATAATTTTCAAGTTGCATTTTGTAAATAAGCATGCATTCAATACTTGAAGTATAATACATAACTTTCCATTAATGTCAGAAAGATAATTATACAGTAAGCATTTCCGTTTCTCCTATCCCATCTGTTAGAGATTGTACAATTAGCCAGAGTTTGTTAATGGGTAAAAAAAGTTTTTTAAAAACCAAAAATGCTCTGATGATATTCTGAGATAACAATTCAGAGCATTGGGTATCAATCCTTCAAATAAAAGTAAAAAAGCTTCAGAAATAATGGAAATAATGTCATAACAGAATTGGGCAATTAAATATTCCTTCCCAAATTACTATTTGATTTGCCATGTAAAATGACTTGTTTGATATTACAAGTTACTTTATTATGCAAATTGGTCTCAACATTTTTCTAAAGTCATATTAATTATTTCCCTGGTTTCAAAGATGCAAAATAGGCAGCAGTAGTGACTTGTACCACCACAGTCGTTTTACGTTTTACCTACTATCTAACATGAAATTATCATCTTACTCTGTGAGCTAAGACACTATTTGCAATTTACCATAGGAAAACGAGAGGAAGACACTGTTGAAGTCATACCACGTTTTTTCTGATGCAGGGCCATTGTGGATGATTGCCTCACACACACGCAAATGGATAGTTTTAAAAAGTCAAATAAAGAATAATTTTGCCAACATAAATCATATGCCTATATCTTCCAAGTCCAGCCCAGACCAGTCTTCCAGATATTTTCTAAGTTCAGTTCCTTATTCAGTGAACAGGTACCTGCTGTAGAACAGTAGGTTAAGAATAAAAGTCCCGATCGCCTAGCGATCTACGTTCCGTGGCAACCTTAGGCAGCACAGAGTGATTCTTCTCGAGGTGTCTTAGATGTTGTAAAATTCTAATTGGCCTTGATTCAAGTACCATCAAGATCAAGATTCCCTCTGGGAGCCCCCTCTGAGAATCTCCTCTGATTTTGAGATCACAGCTTTGCAGATCCCCCTTCTCTGAAAATCTTAGCTTCTGCTCACTCCTGCTCTCCCCTGGCTTTGGAGTTGCCCATTCACAGTGCCCTCACCTCCACCAGGGACCCTACACAGATGGACACCACACCTTGGGCATTTCCCTCCTCCTTTACTTCCTCCAGAAGACCCGCTTTCCATATTCCACTTCCTTCAGTCTTCCCTGAGTGACTAGCATGTGATCAGATAACATGAGCAAAACAATCAATCATGGATTAACGTGTGATTTTCCCAGGAAACGAGTGTGTTAATGGAAGCTTATATTCTAATAACTGAGACCTCTTCAAGATAATAAATTATGGATGGATGGATGGATGGATGGATAAGACGCTTTAATCTGAATAAATGATTATCACTCTGGGAACTTGCAGCAGGTATTTAAAGAGACACCAAGCCTTTGAACACCCTTCACATCACACCACATGTGTACTTACCCAAGCACATAGCCATTGGAATAAAAATGAAAATCTTCAGCATGACACAATGTACACATGGGCTATGCCACACTCATCAATGATTTTGCTTCTATCGTTGAGGGTATGCTACATCTGTAGTGGCTATTTTTCATAAGGATGTTTTCATCTTTTTCCCAACTTTCTCAGACATTTGCTTTACATAAAGACCAATAGTGACAACTCCAAACAGGAGAAAAGAAGGTGGAATAAATGATGTTTTCAGTGTCAGGTTACAGGGAATTTAGAAATAAGATTGGCCCCAATGTAGGCATCACTTTTCCAGGCTCACACAATTTTCTGCACTGGGAAATTTACCTGTTTAAATTCTTCACTGGTAGTTTTACCTTCATTCATCCTTCCAGGGGACTTATTTATATTTTCCTCCCTACCGACAGCACTCATTTATTTTATTAAAATTTCTAAAAACGATCTCTTTCTCACCTGCTGAGAAAATTAAGAAAAATTTATTAATTGATTGTATGAGAATTGCTGTAGTTCAGTTTTCACTGTGGGTAAATTTGTTTTGAATATCTGCTATGACAATTATATACAGCTAAACTTTCCAACTTAATACATTTTTAATAACTTCCTTCAGCAGCTAGTGATTTGAATTTCAAATTTTTTTCTATTAAGAAGTAAAAAAAAGTCTATACCATTTTACAGCAGTTTTATATAAGAATTGATTTATGCAGCCAGCTCTTTCACAGTAAACATATCAAATGTCTAAATGAGACCATTAATACTCATAAGTTTTATAATATGCATATTCCAGACAGAGTACAGCACAAAGTTAAGGTTGGCAAAGAAATAACTGTGTCATTAGTTTCTTTTTCTGAAGTCCCTTATTTAGACTGAAAACACTTTACTCATTTGATTGATTATTTTCATTTATTGCTTTTGAGTATTATAGTATATTTTAGGGCATATCAAAATAACCAACTAATCATAACTTTGAAGTATTTAAACATTAACAAATAGAACAATTTGGGAAAGTCATACTAGTCTATTTCTTCAAGCTCTCTTGAAAACAAAGAACTTTGTCTCCTACCTCTACCCCTCTATTCTGGAAATCTAATATTTTGACCGACCATTAATTGCCCCAGAGAAAACAAAGATTTCAAATATGCCAGCCTTTTTCATAAAGAGATCTTCCTTTATTTACCTGGCTGTCAGAGGGAACTGTGAGCAATTCACAGCTTCACCACTGTTCACTTCTGAAATCTCGGGTTCCTAGTCCTCTGAATGGAAAAGGCCGTAAGAAGTGGTGGTTCAGCTTTTGATTTTTGAGGATAAAAATA
>PVKM010022107.1:0-15193 GCA_004027735.1 Carollia perspicillata
ATTGGGGTCATGTAGCATTTCCTACATCTAATTGATCATGAGGTCCTTTCATTTCTACCACATTTTGAGAAAAACTAAAGTGTTGGTCTGATGATTTCTTCCTTCAACACTTGAGTTCCTCCTTGGACCTGTCTTTTCACCCCCAGTAAGGAACACTCTTGACCTTGGTAATCCCTACCTTGCTTTCAGGACACAAGTCCCTTGCTTTGCCTGCCCTCCTGGATCTAGTCTCTACCTCTCATCCTAGGTTCATCTCACACTGTGCCCTTCACATAGGCCCATAGCCTGGCCTTCCCTTATTCTCTAAACACAGGGTATTGTAGACCTCCTTGCTTTTGTCTCAGCCCTTTACCAGCCCAGAGTGTCCTCTCTCATTTCTTCTATCCATTCAATTCCAACTCATCAACAAAGTCTCAAATGCTGCTTCTTCTGTGAAGCCTGTCTTGATCTCAGTCAGGATAACTCACCCTAGATGGGCTTATTTCTGTATTTCACTCCTTGACTTCAGCCAGGTACTCTCCATTGCCTGCAAAGATACTCCTTGAAGGACAGTTCCAGGTTTGATTTGACCCTGTATCCTCCTCAACCACATCCTCTCCCACAGGACCCAGCACAAAGCTTTTTCAATATCTATCAATAGATGTTGTTGAAATCACTTCTCTCACTTCTCCGTCTTGCCTCTGGGAAGAGGCCCTAGAGGCAAGGTGTATTTTTCCACCAGACCTCTGGGATTATGACATCTCTGTGTGCAGACTACAAGGAGTCACATGTATCAGTCAGGACAATTAATGTTGTTGATTGAATCTGGGGACTCAACCAACTATGTATTTAATGCAGTATAGAATTCAGCCCTAAGGTGAGCCAACATCTAATGAATTAATGAGGCTGCACCACAGTCAGCAGAAGACCCAGGCCCTGAGGGCCACACAGTGTTCTTGGTGAAAGATAGAGAGAAATAGGGGTGGGGAGGAAATCAAAGACAGTAAAATAAAGAAGGAAAGAGGACTAGTCACCAAAGAATCCTGGTGTGTCCTCTGGTTTTGTCAGACACTTTTGGAACATACAGGAAACTATTAGAAAAATAGACCCTGTCCTTCCCTGTGTCTTCCTGGCAGTGCTGACTACATGCACACTCAGCTCTGGTGAAAGTCAGAAGCACCATTCGTGCTGCCCTGGGAAGTATCATGGTACAGGGCCAGGTTCCTGGATTGAGTGGCAAAGATGGACTGTGCTAGTGCTGAGAGCAGGGACAGATTCCCTTATAATCCCTCTAGGCTAACATAGGCCACATGGGGATATTTGCTAACCACAGGGGGCTGCAAGTGTGATGTGATAGAGGAGGAAAGAGCAGGCACAACCCAGGATTAGGTGGGCCTGGCAGAGGGAGACAGGATTATTTTTTCTTTGGATGTTCTAGCTGGGGGTGGACTCTGAGGCCTGCCATTCTTCTGAAATTGTGTAGCTTTTGTATTTTATGTTGTTTTAATTTGTAAACTAATCCTATAGAAATAAGCTAATTAAAAACTAACAAGGGTAATGATAGAGAAACTCAGATGTTAAAGATTTTAGCCTTAATTGATAGGCTTAAGTAACTAAAGCTGTAACTCAAGAGTTAAAGAGTTTGGCCTTCATTGATAAGTTTAAGTGATTAAAGCTACAACTACAGAGTTAAAGACTTTAGCCTTAATTGATATGCTTAAGTGAGTAATGCATGTGGAAAGCTGTTATTCCAAAACTGTAGCTTTTGAATAAAGACTCCTTTCCTTTGTCACCAAAACTTTGACTCTGGAATTTTGCCTAGAGGGTGGTGGTAGGCATAAGGACCCCACTTGCTGTTGGGTAACACAACCATGGCTGTGTGCATGGAGCCTCCCCTTCCCTGGGTGGAACTTTTTGAAAATGAATGCAGATGTCTTTCCACACCTTGCTCCTCATCATGTGTCCTTAAAGCAGCCACATCATTGGCACCATAAACTTGGCCTAGCCCAGCTCCTCAGACAGTATCCGCATTTCCCCAGAATTTCTTGGATACTTGCGGGCAAAAGTATGAGAAATGTCTATCTCAGGTGCTGCCTAGCCAGCATGACCTCCTTATCTATATAACGGGCTCCTTGAAGTGCAAATCCATCTGAGGAATCTTGGTTCTCTCCACCTTCCTGAAAACCTACCCCAAAAAGTTGGCCCTAAACTTGAAGGGAAATCAGTTCTCAGCTGAGAATGAAAATGAAATCAGGCAACTGGGCTCAGCACTTTCCTAGGGTATTAAAAGCATAGTTACCCTGACCATGGGACCATAAACCATTAATCAAATACTTGTGCTGGCAACTCCACTCCGGGTCACCTGCCATTAGTACCAGCGTTGGAAGAGCACCCAGGTCCCTGCTCGCTCAACTAGAAGAAACAGCAGGGCTTAGTTGACCCCTCTGCCAGAGGGATAAATATCTTGTTTGTTTCAGAGGCTTTGGAGAACATCACCCACCCTGCACAAATGCACACTGAGAACTGACAGAGATTGTCATGCTTATACTATGTGTGTTGGGATATGCATTGTAGAGAGGCAGCTGTTTCATGCACAGTTCGAGCATCTGCCTGATGTCACTGGGGCTGGAGGCAGACCATCTCACTGACAGCCGGGGACAAGGAGAGTAGCCTTCCACCAGAGCTACCTGCCACAGCCTGGCAGATTGAGGTAAGGAAGGTAGAAATAGTCCATTCTTGGCCTTGTCCCACCAGCAGAGGAGGAGTGAGGGATGTGTCTGTAAGAGATACATAAGCAGCCAAATAACTTTCTGGAAAAGAAATTACCTGATCCACTAAGCCAGCCTGAAGCTTCATGGGAAGACCATACAGTGGAGTGGAAAGGCCCACAAAAGGGCCTGGTCTATGCCCAGGACACATGTATATATACATACACAAATGTATATACACATACACATATGTGTGTATACACACACATACATACACACACACACGTATATGGGGAGACTCAAAATAAAACAGAATTGCCTTCTGGAGGACAGGCCCCCTTATAGTACAGGCTTCCCCCACTTAGGTGAGTGTTCTAGGAACCCATCTTTATCAGTGTATCAGCTGACATGGTTGTAAGAGGTTACTTTTGGCTTCAGTGAATTTTTTTGAAGACTCAGTGCATTTGCCTATCTCATGATGGATGATTTATGAGCGTACCTGCCCACACCATGCTAAGTGTTCAGCAGTTTTTGACCAAAAATGGCATGACCCCCATGCCCCACCCTCCCTATTCACTGGATCTTGACCCAAGTGACTTTTTTGTTTCCCCAAATGAAACAAAGTCCTCAAAGGGAAACATTTTGCCAACAGGGAAGAGGTGAAACAAAAAAAATGGCAGAAGCACTAAAAGGTATCTAAACCTATGAGTTTGAAAGCTTTTTTGAGCAGTGGAAAAAACATCTCAATAGGTGTATTGCATCAAATGGAGATTACCCTAAAGGAGACTGAAGTTTAAACATGTAAGAATAAATTCACAAATTTTAATAAATAAAATTTGTTTTGGGGTCCCCCCTTTATTTATATATATATGATGGCTTGGATTGGAGATATATATATATATATATATATATATATATATATATATATATATATATAATTATATATTATTGGTTCTATTTTTAGGAAGAGTCCTGACTAATACAGTCACTTACCCTCCTTGAGTCACAGTGTCCCCCTATATAAAATGGGACTGGAGAGAGAGCTGTTCTAGTAGTCCTTGGTATACATTTGTATTGATGAAGCAGGAGGGGTGGGTGGACACAGCCTTGGGGAACAGCAGCACCAGAGTGAAAACAGCTAAACAGAAAGTCTTACCCTCCACTCCACCCTCAGGGTTCTGGCCATTCACCGGCAGATGAGAAAGCATCCAGGAGGACAGGTTGCAAAGGAGGGTCAGAAAGAGAAAAGTAGATACATAACAAGGAGCTGTTGGGAGAGCTAAAGTAGGAATATTTTCTGAAAAAGACCCATTAAAACTGCAAATGCAGTTTCCTGTTGACTCACAAATCTACCTTCAACAATCTGTCTTCAAAACCACTTATACAAATGCTTGAATATGGTTACAAAAATATGAACATGAATGCTTTTGTAAGACAGAAAAATTGGAGGCAAACCCATGCTTAAGAAAGCATCTGGAATGCACTAGTACTTCATATACCATTTGTTCATTGAATGAATAAACAGTTTCATTCATAGGACTACTGATTACCTAAATTATGGGAGATCAATTCCAGGGAGAATTCTGCTGCCATAAAAAAAAAGAAGACATATATTCAGAGATGCTTATGGTATATTGCAAAATGAAAAGAGCAAGTCACCAAATGCTTTTGGTCAGCATGGGCTCCTTTATGAAAATATCTGTGTGTATGTATACATTATGCACTTACATTTATGTGCAAGGGATTTGTTGAGAAAGGGCAGAGGAAGACACCAGGAATTGTCATAGGTCCAGCCTCACCTGGTCTCAGTGGGAGCTTTGGAGCATGAATGGCAGCACAGAGCTGCCCCACCTTAAAGCAGGGTCCAGGTATTATTTAGTCACTGTTTGGGAGATGCCTTACGAGATGGGCATAACCTCCCAGTTATTGCTGCATGAGGCAGATTACTTCTGCTCAGGGGGTGGATGGATTGACCAGATGAAGAAAATCTCAGCAGTGCAAACCATATCTAATACAGATGTATAGATGTGTGTGTGTGTGTGTGTGTGTGTGTGTGTGTGTGTGTGTGTGTGTGTCTTTGCAAGTGTACAGAAAAAACCTGGAAGAATATTCTGCAGGCATCAATAGTGATTACTTCTGAAAATGGGGCTGGAAGAGGGTAATGAGAGGGAAAAAATTTTTGTTTCACTTAATATACTTTTATGTTAATTGTATTTTCTTGCAACCATCATATATTACTTTTTTTTTAAGGAGGTTGGCCAGCATTAAAAGCTGCAGACAATCCAAGCCATCTAAAAATGGAGAAGAAACGTGGGGGACATCTGATAAGCTCTTGACTGCAGGGTGGTTGAGGTCAGTTCACAGGAACTCTGGAGGGCCAGGGATAGAAGTCAGGCAAAAGGTGTTGGAGAGTGGGGTAAGTGGATAAAAGCCACACATCCTGCTGATAGAGTGACCCCCAACCAATTCATCCTTTCTTGGGCTGAGACTCTCCTTCTTATCTGGATGTCAGCAGTCACTTGATAATGAATGATTCTTCCTTTCTCTTGGGATAGAAGAACAAATTGAGAGTCTTAATTTGGAAGTTGTGCCCAAAAAATGGGTGTTCCTTCCTGGAAGATTGTACACATTGTCATGAGGTGGGAGAACAGGAGCCTGTCAGGAATTATGTTTGTTGCTGTTGGATGTTTCCTATTAGCAACTACAGAGATAGAGCCTGGCCTACTCAGATGTTGTAGGTGGGACAGGTGGTGACCAGGCAGCTGCAGAGAAGACAAGCGCTGGGGGCATCAGGGTCCTTGCACCCAATCTCTGCCACAGCCAAGCATTCCCTGAGCCTTCTATGTTAGCAATATTCTGGTCCTCATCAGGGGATGGGAGCCATGCTGAGAGCCAGACTACTGGGGAAATGGCCGACAGCCATTGCAACATGAAGTGGAAGACTCACCCACTGTCTGCTGGCTCAAAGAAGCAACCACCCTTTAGTGTCTATCTCAATCAGTCTGGGCTGCTATAACAAACTACTATAGACTCAGTGGCATGAGTAACAAACATGTATTCCTAGTTCTGGAAGCTAGGGGTCCAAAATCAAGTTGCCAGCACAATTGGGTTCTGGTGAGAGCCTTCTTCCGGGTTTACAGCTGCCTTCTTGTTGTGCCCTCACGTGGCAGAGAAAAAGAGAGGGCACTAATCTCATTCTGAGGGCTTCTGTTTAATGACCTAATTACCTCTCAAGGGCGCCACCTCCTAATACCTTCCTACTGGAGGTTAGGGTTTTAACATATGAATTTGGGGTAAAACAAAAACATGCCCTTTGTAAGAGTGGTGATATTCGAAGATGGTAAATCTAAGGCAACCTTGAAAGTACTTGACAAATTTGGAACATGTTATATGATTATAATGACACTTAAGCAAATGGCTCTGGTAAGATTCTACAACATGAATAGTGTTAAAGAATATGTACCATTGATGTGAATGAGCCTGTAAAACATGGCTGAACAGAAGGGTCATTCTCCAAGAAACACTGATGATTCCAGAGGAGTCAGACAAACTCCTGCATTAACTACCCAGAACCCCCTCTATGAAATGTTTCCATACTTTGGCAGCCTGTTGGAAAAGCATGGTGTCAAGATAATGAAAATGAAGTATTAATGATAAATGGATTAATAACACAAGAAAGCAAAAATGTATGATAGGTGTTATATCCTAAAATCTGAATATGTAAAGCCGATTTTGCTCTCTGTTGTTAGGATTGACAACAGCTGAACCTAATAAAAAGATGCTTGGGCATATAGATAACTGACTAGGATGTTTAAAAACAAGCCATTGTGGGTGACTATGGATCTCAGTTTAGAAATGAGGACTGTGGATCACCCAGATCACTAATGTGTTTGCCAGATCCCATGGAGTGGAAGGTTGAGACTTGAGGTACAAACATGGGATAGCATATCACAGTAATTTCTCCCAACTCCACCCAGGTAAACTATACAAATTACAATATAATGGTAAAAAGACACAGACTCCATCTTCAGCAAAAGTAGGACATGGTAATGACCTAGAGACTCAAAATTTGTGTAAGGACTACAAAAATAAACTGAAATGTGTCCAGAAACCAAGTAAGGCAAATGCAGTGAAAACAATCTGGATCAGTCATTGCAGCTGCAGCTCTCAGAAGACAATAACAAAAACTTCCTTTCCTGTAGGTAAGGGGAGCAATCACAGGAGACAGACCTACATCCCTGCATGAAAAAGGAGTGTTACGAAACCATCCAAAGCAATGAGGCTGCAGTTTTTAGGACTGCCAGAGAAAAACCCATTCTTTGAAGTAATCTCTTGCACATAGGTAAGCAAGGAAAAGGCAACTTTTTGCACAATGAGCTAAAGCACTGCTGATATGGCATCAATACAAAGATAAAATCAGAAAAAAGGTAAGATCTACAAAAACTAACCAGGCAAAGACTACCCATCTGAAAACATCACCATAAAACTATCAATAAAAAAACAACTTTCCATGATATAAAAAAAAATGACACTATAAAGCAAAAACATATGAAGGGAAATCACAAGGCAGAGATACAAAATGGTCAGAAAACTAAAAAAAAAAAAAGTGTGGATATGAGGAAAACTTGTTAAGGACATGGAGGATAGAAATAAGACAAAGAGACAAAATGAAATACCTTTATTTATTTTTTTATTGTTGTTCAATTACACTTTAAACAGCAAATAAGAATTTGAGTTAAAAAAAAAAAAGGGACTCAAGCCCTGGCTAGTGTGGCTCAGTAGATTGAGTACCAGCCTGTGAACCAACAGGTCACAGGTTTGAGTCAGGGCATATGCCAGGGTTGTGGGCCAGGTACCTAGCTGGGTCATGTGAGAGGCAACCAGTAGATGTATCTCTCACACGTTGATGTTTCTCTCTGTCTCTTTGTCTCTCCCTTCCCCTCTCTCTAAAAATAAATAAATAAAGTCTTTAAAAAAAGAGATTTAGACAAAGTTCAGACATTCTAGCTACCTCTAAATAAGTGTAAATGAAGTTCAACTCATCTGTTCTTAATTTTGTAATTCTTTTATTTTTCAATTACAGTTTACATTCATTATTTTTTATTCATTTCAAATATACAGCATACATATTAGGCATTTATACAATTTATGAAGTGGATTCCCCTATAATTCTAGTATCCACCTGGCATCATACATAATCATTACAATATTATTGACTATATTTCCTATGCCGTACTTTAAATATTTATTTATTTTTAGAGAAAGGGAATGGGAGGGAGAAAGAGTGTGAGAGAAACATTGATGTGCAAGAGACACATCAATCAGTTGCCTCTTGCACACCCCCATTTGCCTGGCCTGCAACCCAGGCATGTGCCCTGACTGGGAATGGAACCGGCAAGCCAGGGCCCTATGCTTTATTTTAAATCCCATGCCTAGTTGTACTTTTTAATCCCTTCACCTTTTTCTCCCAGCCCTCTAAGCCCCCTCCAATCTGGCAACAACCAGTTTGTTCTCAGTATCTATGAGACTGTTTCTGTTTCATTTGTTCATTTACTTTTTTCTTTAGATTCCACATATAAGTGAAATCGTATGGTATTTGTCTTTCTCTGTCTGACTTATTTCACTTCACATAATACCCTCACATTCCACACATGTCACAAATGGTAGAATTTCACTCTTTTCATGACTGAATAATATTTCATCATATATATGTACCACTTCCTCATCCACTCATTTATCCATGGACGCTTGGGTTGCTTCCCTTTCTTCACTACTGTAAATAATACTGCAGTGATCATGGAGGTACATATATAAGTGTTTTGCTTTTCTTTAGATAAATACCCAGACGTAGAATTGCTGGGTCATAAGGTATTTCTATTTTTAATGTTGAATAACCTCCATGTTTTTCATAGTGGCTTCACCAATTTTCAATCTCAGCAAAAGTACATGAGGGTTCCCTTTCTTCCACATCTTTGTCAACACTTGTTTGTTGATTAATTGATAATAGTCATTCAGTGAGGTATGAGATGATATCTCATTGTGGTTTTAATTTGTGTTACTCTAATGATTACTGATGTTGAGCACCTTTTCATATGTCTATTTGTTATCTGTATGTCTTCTTAGTATAAAAGTCTATTCAGGTCCCATGCCCATTTACTAATTAGATTGTTTTTTGGTGGTAAATTGTGTGGAATCTTTTTAAATTTTGAATATTAACCACTATTGGAAGTATTGGGAATATCTTCTCTCAGTCAATAGCTTGTCTTTTCAATGGTTGATGGTTTCCTTTGCAAAACTTTATAGTTTGATGTAGTCCTATTTGCTTACTTTTTCCTTTGCCTGAGGAGATAAGTAAAAAAAAAATTACAGTGGAACCTTTGTTCTTGAACTTAATTTGTTCCAAAAGTCTGTTCGAGAAGTGATTTGTTCAAAAAACAAATCATTTTTCCTATTACAAATAATGTAAATTGAGTTAATTTGCTCCTGACCCTCAAATAATTCTATGTTTTAACCTTTTTGTATACAGTACATGTATAATGCACTGTTTAATCTCTAAAAATGTTTTAAAACAAAAGGGACATGAAGTATAAATAAAAATTTAAAAAGGAAATTAAATGTTCGGTAAAAATTGAAAATTTTTGTACACACTAAAACTTACCTTTAGTGTTGAGAGCTATTGATGACTGGATATGAAGAGGAAGGCTAGAGGGATGGAAGAGTGTTGTTTGGAAGGAGAGTCCCCTTCCATAAAGATATCAAGTAGCTGCTCTTCTGAGGTTATTCCTTTCTTTGCTCCACTAGAATTTGTTTCAGGCTCACTGGTTCTCGGTCTTGCTAAAAACTTATCCCATGATGTTTGGTTTGCATGTTTAATGCTTTCCTGAAGGGAAACACTGCATTTTCATTAAACAAGTTAATCACGGTTTGCTACTTCTTTGTCAGGGTGATAATTCTCAATAAAATTTTGCATTTCTCTTTATTTCCCAAGCATTTCCTTGATTAGGGAAGTAGGAGTATCCTCCCTCCCCTCCTCCTCCTCTGAAGAAAGTTCCTCAGCTGCCATCTGTTGCCGCTCCCTCTGAAGGTCTGTGAATTCCTCCGGCTCAGTGTTATGGTCCTCCACCAACTCCTCCACATTATCATTATCCACTTCCAAGCACATGGACTTTCCCAGAGTCATAATATCGTCCACAACAGATACAGGCTCATTCTTGAAGCACTCAAGTCTCTTCAGCAATGGACTCAGGCCACAATTTCCTCTAGGCTGACTGTGTGGTCATGGAAGACACTTCCACCTATGCTTTGTATATGAGCCTCAAGCAAGTGAAGATATTAAAAATGTGCCTACCAGGGTCAGGTCATTAAAGGGGCCAACCTGTTCACAAGGACAGTGGATAGCAGCACAGTTGTTGGAGCTTTCCCTTAAAAGGGGCGAAGGCGAAAGCACAAACCAGGCTCCCAAACACTGAGCACCAGTGCCAGAATCGGCAGATTAGGCAGCACTCAATGGTGAAAGGCCGTGGGGTTTCATCTCTGCTGAGGAGAAACAAGACCCACTAGAGACAAAGCCACTACTTTTTTTCCTTTCTTAATTCTTAAAGGACCCAAAGCACACATCTTGTGTTCGCAACCACTCACCTTGAGCCCCAGCAAAGGAAAGGTGGCACAAACTGCAGTCTCAAGAGGAGAATCTAGTGAGAGGCACTGGGGAGTGACATGGCAGAGTGCTGCTTTCTGTGTCGGATTATACCTGGATTCCACAAGTGCCATCTTGCTTGAGAAGAGCAAATCCCTCCCGGAGGAAGAGCAATTACTATACCCTGTGGCATACCTCTCACCCAGTCCTTCCTCTGCAGTCCTGCTCCCTCCACCCTGCATCTTTTTTTACCTTTTACGTAGTGTGTTCATTTTTTTGTTTTGTTTATGTGGGGTTTTTTCATTCTTTCTTTTCTCCCATCCTGCCTCTTAACCCCTGCTGAGGAGACTGCAGCATACACAGACTCAGAGGGTATTAGAGATTGGCTGTACAGTGCAGCCATACCATATACTCTCCTGGGAAACAGACTGGCACTCCCCCCTCCTGGGAGAGCCACAGAAATACCCTCCAAGTTTCCGGCAGATTCTAAACCTGGAATCTGGAGGCCCCACCCAATAGCGTCCTAGGGTCCCCGGCTCTGCAGAATACAGGGAAATAATTTCACACAGACTCATATCCATGGCTTGGAGGTAGGGGAACACACCAATGATCTTCTCTGAAGTCTGAAATGCATCTGCCACGGAAGATCCAGGAGTCTCATTCCCACCAATCCCACCAGAAGCCTTCTCAGAAACAGTTGGTTATATTACAAGTCTACAACCTCTGCCAGACTGGCAGGCAGAGGCAGACTAAGGTGGATTCATTGGTGACTTGGGGTCATTTGCTGACATACCCCTGAACCCACTGCTGTTAAAACCCAGCTGTGCACAGAAGCTTGGCCCATCCTGGGCACAGCCAAGCCCAGAGGAATCAGCCACAAACTGTGGATCACTGTTAGCTCCAAACAGGCTACTGAGGACTAAATGTGGAGAGCACCTGCCATTGGCATACACCAGCCTCAGACTATGGCAGAGCCATATCCATAGGGACAACCCTGCACACAAGCACTAAACTCTGCTGAGAAGAATTCTTCTTAGATCCTTTTCATTTTTTTTATGTACACGCTTGTCTTTTATTTTTTTATTAAATACTTTTGAATTTTATTGTTCAAGTACAGTTTTCTGCCCTTTCAGATCTTTTTCATTGTTTGCTATTTTTTCATTTTCATTAATATTTTTTTCTATTTTTTATTTTCTTCCATTTTTATCACTCTATTATTTTTCTGTCATACCTTTTATTTGACTTTTATTATTGATTATCCCATTGTTCCCTGGTTCTGACCTTGGTTTAATTTTTGTTATTCTTTCTCTTTCTTTTTTCCTTTTTCATGTTTTTATCCTTCAATTCATTATTCATATTAGTTCTCCCCCTCTTTTTCCCCCCATAATCGCTATTCTGTCTTATGGTCTTACCTTATTTGTTTTCTTTTATTTTCTCTTTTCCCTAATGATCCATTTCTCTTTCTACTTTTTCTATTCCCTGGTGTTTTGTCATTGAAATTGCTGTTGTGGTGGTGGGGTTTTGCTTGCTTTGGTTTAATTTTTTGTGTTCCTTTGTTTTGTTCTGCCAGCACCTCCACAACAGCTTAAAAAACATGGTAGAGTTTTAAGCCTCTCATTCAGCCAGTTGGAGGGGAGATCCCACCAACAAACAAACCAAAAACAAATAGGACCAAAATAAAAAAGGAGAGCCCACACAACCCACACAAAGAGCATTCCTAAAGCATCCAGATCCGGAGATCAAGGAGTCTGCACCACTGGATACCGAAGAACTCCTACAACATAAGTCCACCACACAAGACAAAGAGTCAAAGTAGAAATATCTAAAACATAGAAACAAGCAAAAAGACAGCTGAAAAATATAGACACAAAGATATAACCTCCAAATAAAGGAAAAGGAGGAATCCACAGAAAAAAACAGCTAAATGAAATTGAGGCAAGCAAATTATCAGACACTGAGTCCAAATTAATGATTATAAGGATGCTCAAGGAACTTAGTGAAAATTACATCAACATGAAAAAGGACATAGAAACCATGAATAAGATGGAACCAGATGGAAATTTGAAAGATGGCAGTGAGGTAGGTGGAAGCAGAGCCCACTTACCCCTGCACACAGGTGGAACACCTAACTGATCTTCTGATCTTCTGAGTGAACAGCCAACAGAATCCCAGCTTATATGAAATTTGGAAGCCAAAATTGTAGAGTACATTGAAAAACAGATGGTAAGGAGATTGCATTGGGATGGTAAGGTCCCTGGGACCAAGGCTGCTGTGGCCCCCTGCCTAGCACCTGCCATAGGATCCTTGGAGGAAAGCCAGGCCACCAGCTCCCTCCCTTACTGAACAGAGGACAGAGTGGCACCAGTGTGGGCCTAGATGCTTGAAGTTGCTGGGGGGAATAAAGACAAAGTGGGAGATGCACAGAGGAGGTGTTCCCCTGCTGGGGCTGTGGACACCAGCTAGGTCATTGCCAGAGAAATTGGGGAGCCAGGTGACCACCTGTGAAACAGGAAAAGACACCAGAGCTCATGCTGCCTGTCACTTGCCAAACCCTACAAGCAGAGACAGAGATTGAATCTTTATGGATGCTTTATTCAGATGGCTGACGATCTGAGAAGATGGTGAGTTCATACCCTAATAGACCATCCTACATTTTCTTTCCAGGCCAACATTTTTACGCCAGGGAATAAACAAGGTGCGGTGAGGGGTTTTGAAATTCAGGGAGAATCAAGTGAAAGAGACTGCAGCATTCTTGTCCTAGGCAGTTAGCTATTTGGAGGGATGGTGGTCTATCTCTCCCTGGAACACAATGGCCCAAATGCCTCCACTTGTTCCCAGGAAGTGGTGTTTAGCAGTGCCACAGAAGGTAGGCTGTTTCTCCCAGAAGCCAGAGTGGCTTTATCTGTAGTTTCTGAAACAAAAGCTTTAATATATGCATGACTTACTAGGCTTATAACTATTTACCTTAAACTAAAATTTTCCCACTCTTGAGTCACCTATCACCTGGAGAAAGGAGAAGAGTTGATCCGTGATAGACCCTGACCCAGACAGTTTCTGTTCTAGTTAGAAAGTTGGGCTGTGTGAAAAGCTGGACACTTCTTAAGAATGGCAGGTTTGAAAAGGGGACTTTACTCAAAAGAAGGCTCTCAGTTGCTGCTTAAGGAACTTTCATGCAGTGGCTGCCCCTTACTGCCACAGTTGGCTTTCAAAGAGGAAAAAGGAGGTCGACCACATGGACCAACCATTCAGATGAGCGCAGCAAGGCTCAGGGAGTTAACAGTCCCCAGAAAGACTTAATTCAGCGGGGGTACTGAACTATCTTGAAGAGACTTTGAGAGTGTGCAGAACCTAGGCCAGCAAAGAGGGAGAAGGTGATGAGTGAGTTGCCCCTAATTAGTGTACCTCACAGATGGCACAACTGGTGGATTAAAGGTGCCCAACAGGCACAGATGGACAGTGGGGGCCCGGCAGCACAGAGGACCTGGGCTAGCGGCTGGGCAACCATGAATATTGTAGCCCAGAACTGGCCGCCATCCTCGCAAAAACCTAGGAAGGGAGTTTTTGTTACTATTCTTGTTATTCAGATCATATTGTTCTTGTCATATCCTTGTTGTTCTAGTATAATTGTAAATAATTGTTGTTTCATACAATTGTAAACACTATGCAGCATGCCTCACTGGACTTATGTCATTTCTCTGTCTTTCTGAGCTTTATTTCTGTCGTGGTTAACTATTCTCTTGGACACTACACCTACTTTCTATCCTTTACTCTCACTACATCTCATCATCTGACCTCGCACAAGAGCTCTGCTTTCCGGATTCAGCTCACAAACCTTGCCCCCTCTAACAAGAGTCTTACCTCTTTTTCAACTTTTATGAAAAGTGGCTAGTTAGTGAAATATCACAGTCAATGCTATACTTATCCAAAGGATCTCCTAACACAAAATTTGATGCATATTTTTTGCTGTACTCAGTCATTTTGAGTGGACAGCCACACAGTGCACATGCTCACTCAATGACATCTGCCATCCCCCACTGACTTGTGCAGTGAAGTCATCATTCTTCACACACGTGCATTCCAGTCCACTCTCCTTGGCACCACATTACATTGATGTCACACAAACTGTTTTCATTGTATTAACAATGCCTGGACTTTTTCCAGACAGTCTTTGTATATATAATATAGCTTGCTTTTTTTAAAAATCTAGCTTGAGAATCCGTTTTTTAATAATATATTTTAAATTACTTTCATGATCTTACTTTCTATATACCATTGTTTTAGGACTTTTTTTATTTTGTCTCTAGTAGATTGAGTTTTCTTTTATTCCCTTTCCATTCCCTGCTGGTCTAGAGGTTATAAGATTTTTTTCTGTCTTAAATATACTTCATTTTTTTTGTGTTTAGTGGTTTTCAGGCACATAAATATGAGCACTCCTCAGTTCATACAGCGTCTCTCTCCTTCCCCTCCTCTCCTTCTCTTCCTCTACTCCCCCATTATCATTAGCCCGCAACAGGCCTCGCTTTGGAACTAGTTATTGTTGGTATTGGTTTTCCCTTTCATTCATCATCTATGATCCCATTCCTTACATGCCCCAACCCCAGCAGCCTCTCTCATCTATTTTTACGTGCCTCTTCAGTCCACATGCCATTTATTTACATATACTGGTAGATAAGAAAACTATGAGGCATCATTTATATAGGCTTTTCTGGTATACATTAATGGTGTTGGGCTACAGAGTTTCTCCTTATTCTTCCTTCCCTTTTTCACAGGGCATCTATTTTTAGCTATGTCCCCATCATACCCCTGACTACTGGAGATCCTAACCTTACAATGGACTTGTCTTCTTATGTGAGTTTGAGAGGCCTGAGGT
>PVKM010022108.1:0-22077 GCA_004027735.1 Carollia perspicillata
ATCTGGTGAGGGCCACTTCCTGGCTTACAGATGGCTACTTTCTCCTTGTATCCTCACATGGTGGCCGAGGACTCAAGCTCTCTCTTGTCTCTTGTAGAGACACTAATGCCATCATGAGGGCTCTAGCCTAATGATTTAATTACCTCCTAAGGGCTCCATCCCCAAATAACATCATATTGAAGATTAAGATTTCAACACATGAATTGGGGGGGACACACAAACATTCAGTTTATAACACGGCTAGTCATGTTGCCTCCTTAATATGCTCGCAGTGTAGCGTCCTATTTCCAAAAGGTCACTGGGTAGCCTCCGGACTGATGACTGACTGCCAATGGCCCCCTCTCACATCTGATGAAATGTGGAGGAAAGTCTGACTTTCCTCTGAGAGTAATGAAGAAGGTTTATCACTGTGTAGCCATTCTGGCACCCAAAGGGGAGAATTCACATGTAAAAGACAGCTATGTTATGAAAAACTCAAGAATCAAAAGACTGAGAGACATAAATTACAGTACTCGCCACCACCTGAGTCTCAGAGTCCTTGTCAGACCAAGAGTGATCAATGTCCTCAAGGCTGAATTTCAATGAGGAATCCATAAATATGGAGTTTCGGTTTAAGAACAATTCTTCCTCCATTTTTTTCATTTCTCTCTTATCATGACGTTCCCTTTGATTCACGTTACTCCTATAGCTCTGCCTTCTTGAATTTTTGCCATATGCTGCACCCTAATGTTTGTATTTATTATTTGTCTTTCAGTCATTAAAATATATATTTTAATATATTAAAAAATATATAATATTAATATAATATAATATGATATAAAATATATAATGTATTAAATATATAATATATTATATAATATATTATAAAATATACTATAAAATATATTATATATTTTAATATATATATAGCTCCTCACTGTATTTAATCCTCACAGCAATTAAAAGAGGTAAATATATTACCATCCTTATTCACAGCAGTAAAAGACAAGCTTAAAGCTGCTCAAGCTGGCATAGTTCCTAAGTGGAAGAGCCACAGATTCGGGTGGTCTGATTCCAGAAGCCAAGTCCTTAGCACAGAAGGTTGCTGCAAATCATTATAAGGAATGCTTGGATCAGTGGCCTGGGTAGGATTGATATGTTTCAATGAAAATCTAAGTTGCACATGCTTTTAAAATACCCCATTGTTGAAAATTATTTATGAGGAATCTGGAAAGGAAACATCGCTGTTAAAAGACACTAAAGTGGTCAACAACATCAGCCACTGCGACAGCAGCTTTTCCTCTGACAAGATTAAGGGAATGAGCTAGCACGGCAGATATTCCGCTTACTTATTAAAGTTTTTAAAGAGAGTCTGCACCTTTTGTCTTCACCTTTCACAGTAGCTGCATCATCATACAATTTGCTGCTAATGTTTTTTCAATTGTTAGTTTCCATTTTCCGTGCTTGTTTCATTTTTTTTAAAGTTAAAGTCACAATATCTAGAAGATTTTCAGTGGGGAAAAAAATAAAAATTACTCATCGGGTTATTTTGTTGTGAAAACAGTAAGATACAATAGTCACTAATTAATTGGTGTTTTTCTAGTTTAGAAGTTAGAAAAATTATTATTTGGTGTCTTTTTTTGTTTGTTTTGTTTGCCACTTCATTTTGTATATATTTTCTTATTATTAGAGTTAGTTCTTAAAATGTTTCAGATGTTACATTTACTTTTTTTGTTTTGACACTTTTCCTAACCATGTAAAAATGGATCAAATTTATGAATCAAAGTCTTTACTATGATCTCTGAAGGGCAAATGCCTTTCACTTAAAAGTTTAATACTCCTAATTACCTCTGTTATGCTCTTTAAAATAATACCAAATGTTCTTTCTTCCTTATTTCTTATTCAATATATTAGTGTAGAGACCTTTGCAACTAATTTACTTATAGTCCAAGTAAATATAAATTTCTTGTTCTCTGAGAGTCTTTATGACTTTCAAGGGTTCTCATTATAAGTATCTGGTCTGGAAACTTATCTGTTGTAAGTAATGATTGTCTTGTTAAAAACAGCTTAAACAAAACAATAGATACAACCTTTTAGCCTTGGAAGAGACAAGCCAGGGTCTAAAATAGTTTAATCATTTTATTGTATTTTCTGAATATCTGCTCAAGTCACATTATTTTCTAGTTTCTGTTCTGTTTAATTATCTGTAAGATTACTTGAAACAATTTCAAAACAAATAATTTTTATTAAAATGTTGAATAAAATTATTTTTCAGTGAGGCAGTCCATAATGAAAGATCACAATATTTATTGAACTCAACGACTTTATCAAGGTAAATTATTGCTGGCCTTTATGATCATAAAACTCTTAGTTCTTAGTCTTACTTCCTACCCTGAGATTTATGCCAGTCTCCTAAATCACTCCCTTCCTCTTCTAAGGTAACCCATGTAAGTCTCCAGTCACCTTCACCATCTTCCACTGGCTCTGTAAAGGATGAACCAAGGAGGAGGCTTTGGCCTACAGGTCTCAAGAAACATTCCAGAGCATGTGAAAACTCTCCATGAAGTAGGGTCTTACCACTAAAAACAGGAAGAATACTTGTTAGGACCAACTATACATATTTCAAAAAAAAAACACTCATCCTCAGTGATAGTGCAGTATAAACCCTTCAAGAAGACCACTTAGCTCCCCTTGAATTATGCAAATTACATAAATATATGGAGCTGAGCACATTCCTCTTAAAGGCTCTCTTAGTTTAAAAAAATGCTTTGGGGTCACAGTACTAATAAGAACCTTGTGAAATTTTTAGCCATGGGATCCCTATTCTCCAGAAGAAAGGGGGCTATCATCTTATTTAATCATCACAGCTATTCAAAGTAGATTTAATTTTTATCTTTACCTTTTATTTGAAAAAACTAAGGCTTAAAGAACAAATATGAACTTTTCATGGACATACAGCTTATAAGTAGTAGAACAAGTAATAAAATTCATAACTATCTAACTTTATAATTTTATCCAGGGATCTATGAGGGCTACTTTGTACTAACTCATGGAAGCCAGCTGTTAAATTATTAGAACTTTTTTGAGTTGGTTGTTAAATATACCCATTAGTAAAAACAAATTATATAAATGTCCACTTAAATAAATTATGTAAAAGCAAAGGTAAAAGTAGTCAAAACAACTATTTTATTACCGATGCTCTTGAGTTTATTTATGTCTTGTTGTACCTACATGCTAGAAACACTGTATAATGGTGGGCTACTGCACATCTTTTTCCAACTCTGCATTCAATCAAGTCATGCTCCCAATTTGAAAGTGGCCAGGATAGAAGTACGCACACCATGGAAAGTAGCACCATTCAACTCAGGTCTTCCCTCCACTCCCCAGCCCCACTAGGGCTGGTTGTTAGTATTAATCATTCCACTATTATCTTAGTTGTTACATTATTCAACCTTTAAACAATGATTATTTTTCTCTAAGAAAATGTTACAACACAATCTGTGTGTCACAGAACTGGTCTTTTCACTGCCAGGTAATTCTGTGCCCCTTCAGCCTAAAGATGTCACCTATCCTTAAATATTCCACACATTGTGGACCTGGGTAGATAAATAAACATTCTACATCCCACAATAATAGAAAAAAGAAAAGTCTAATATTCTCAGACTTCTAGATGCCCAATACATTAAATGTATCACTTATTTAGCAAATATCAATGAAATGATAGATCATTGTCCCTCTTAAGTGACCTTTCTGAGCAAGGAAGAAATCTAATATTTGGAAAAGAAAATGAAAGATACAAAAGATAGAACTTCTTATTTAAACTACAGACAGCAAAAGAGACATAAAAGAATTTTAAATCAATTCTCTGCCTGCAGAAAATTTAGATTTTAAGTTAAGAAGTAACTAGTAGAATTTTAAATCTAGTCATAAAAGTCTGAAGAGCCAAAATCTATATTCTCAATTCCCACTTGAACTTAACAGAATTTATTTTGCATAGTTAAGTCACGCTAATATGTGCCTCATGAAATAAAAATGAATTGTCTTTTCCTACTAATGCTACACAGTACTGTTGTTTGAAGATATTTATGAAATTATTATAAATTTAAGAGCTTGATATATATAAAATACTGCAAGAGCCAAGTATTTAGTAATATATTTGTTTTCTTATAAATCACAAGCTTCTAGCAAACCACAGGTAAATATGAAAAGCAAAAGATAATATAAAATTAGAAATTGCTTCATTAAGAGTAATTCTTTGACACAGTTCCTTACTCTCCACTAAAGAGTAGCTAGAAAGCATAAAATAACAACTCTGAAACTGTAATTTTAGGTAAGGTGGTTTTTTAAATTGGCCTTATTGGATGACAGGTCCAATTCTGAAAGTTCCATAGAACCATAAAATTAGGAATACTGTCAGGAGGAATCATTTAGTTTACCTCATTAGGCAGGAATATATCTATGCTAGCATTTCCCAGAGTTTCACAAGATAGAAATAAATATTACATGAAAAAAGGATTAATCAAAAAGGCTGGATTTTTTGTGGGGTCAGCCCCTCTCTCCCCTTGATCCTTTAGGTCTCAGGAAGATAAAGCCCAGTTGTAGCCAGCCATGCGGTATTGTACTACCATTACTGATGCTCCTAAAGCCGTCACAACCTTCATAAAGGTAATTAAACTCTCCTAAAATGACCCAGTTAAGTGTATCAACTTTATTCTGCAAGGCCCCTGATTGATGAACACAATTTCGCCATTTCCTCACTAGGTACATGGAGCCACACTCTTTACTTTTTGGCTAAAAAATACCCTAGATGAAGAAAGTGAGGCTGATACACTGGATAATTTAAAGGTTAAATAAAATTTCAAGGCTTCAACCCTTCTGGAAGATAAATGAGCAAGCTGATGACTGCTGTTAATAACTGATCTTTGTCAGTGGGAAGAAAAGAACTCCTAACAGCTTCTCAATCCAAGCAATGTTATACTCTGCGTTGGGATGAGATTGGATAGTGTCCAGAAATAGCCTCAGTTCCTGGCATCTCCCAGAAAATAGTACCAGAGAGTGATTTGCAAAGAGCTTGGTCATTTCTTCTGGCTGCCATCACACCAGTCTGCATAGTCTCTGCTCATCCTTTTCCCATTGCATGAATTCCATCTGGTTTAGGGACAGGAAAGTAATATATCTGTCTGAATATTTTCTATTTACACAATGGATATTTTTATCGTAAAATCAACAATTGCTTCTTAGAGTCTCTTATTTTCATCATCCAAGGCCAATGGGAAGGATCCCAAAATATAGGAGAAGAAATGTAATAATACATAAAATAAAAGGAAACCTATCAGTATATCCTCAAATTTATTTTCTTGTCACATAAATGTTAAAAGTTCTATTTCAGATTGGTGAAGCCAGCACATATGTTTACTTCTTCCCTCCCCCAAATCCTCTGGAAATAATGCCATAAAATAATAAAAGGAACAAATTTATAAAGGCACTGAGAATATGATGGTAAGCTAAGGAATTTAACAGATGCCTGCACAACAAAAGGCAAGTTGGCTGGATGGAAGATGGTGATGGAGTAGGAGGGAGCGGATTTCACTTCTTCTACACACAGGAGGAAAAACTGGCTAATCCAAGGAGGAACACAGCAGACAGACAACAGTACCCCAGCATATTTGAAAATAAGAGTCCACAAAGCTGTAGCGGACACTGAAAAACCAGAAACCAGATGGTAAGAAGGATATTTCAGGACAGTAAGGCCCTGGGGACCAGCGAGGGGACCGGGGTGTGTTTGTAGCCCCAGGCCCAGCGCTTAGTGCAGGTGCTGGGTCTACCACAGACTTCTTGAAAGTGGAGGGCTGGCCGCAGTCCTTGGAAGAGAGAGCCATATCAACTGCTCCCTCCCTCCCTGACAGACCAGAAACACCGGCAGAAATCTGGTCACAGAGAGGGGATTAGGACAAAGAGGCAAGGCACGGGCTGTGATTACCCACGGAGTCTGTAGTCGCCAGCTAGGGAAAGCTAAGTGAGAGGCAGTGATGCGCTGATCCTGATAGTCACCGGTCTGGCTGGAGAATTAGGCTACATGAGGCACCAGGCTTGAGTAGGAGGAATTTATCAAACAGAGGGACTGGGGAATCTGCTGTGGCAGCCCTGCAGTTGTCTCCCAACCCAGCCGGGCAGAGACCCCAAGGTTACACAGATGGATCTGAGTTTCCCGTAGCTCGGGGAAGGATGTGTGCCCAAACCCTCAGGATGGAGGCAACTAGCTGAGTGGGCACCCTTGCACCCCTGCACCCCTGCACCCCAGCCTCCAGCAATAACCATCAGGGAAAAGCACTCTGAAGAAAACCAGGATTCCCACATCTAAGATATTGGGAAAAGAAGTCAGACTAGCTCCTGGGATAGTGCTTGCAAGACAGGCTGAATAAACATCAGAAAGTGAGAAACATCACACCAATCATTCCCCAGCCTCCTGCAGCCAGCAATACCGGAAAAAACGGTTTGGCCAGTTTGAAACCAACACGAGGTGTTTTTTTTTTTTTTTTTTTTAATGCTGTTTTTCTAAGTAATCTTTTTTTATTATTTTTTTTAAATTTTTAATTACTGTTTTATCCTCCAATTGCTTTTCCCTCTCTTCCCTTCTTTTTTGATTTAGTGTTTCACATTTTCCAATGTTATCTCTTCTTTCTTCCTTCTCTTGCCATTTTTTTTAATACCCACAAGCGAGAGAAAAACTTGGAATGGTGAAAGAGCCTGAGGTGGACTCAAAGAGGGGGCAACCGAACAGCTGAGACAGTGAGACAAATTTCATTTGGCTATTGCAGGGAAACTGCAAGTTGCTGCATATTTTGGGTTAGTATTATTTTCTCCTTTTTTCATTATTCCTACATCTTTCATCTCAATAGTATTTTTGTATTCCCCTTCTTTCTGTATAGTCTTCTTTGCTTGGCAGGATATATTGTACCATTTGACAGGTTTCCCCTGTTCTCTCTTCTACATTGTACTGCTAATTTACTGTCCTTCACATGAATTGTGTTCCATCAGTACACTACTCAAAGTCCTATACCCCCTGTTCATGTTATTCAAATCACATAGATTCTGGCATATGGATGTTGCTCTAATATTATTGTAAATAACTGTTTTTCCACACAATTGTAAATACTTCACAGCACCCTCCCTGGATGTTAGCCCATGTCACAGTCTCCTGAACTTTACTACTGGGGAGGTTAACACTATTCTCTCAAACACTACACCTATGTACTATCCTTTACTCTCACCTTACCCCAGAATCTGACCTCCCACAACTTCACTGCTTTCTAGATCCAACTCACAATGCTTCCCTTCCCAACAAGAGTCTTATCTTCTTCCCATCCTTTCTTAAAAGTGGCTAGTTGGGTTGAAGATCATGGTTAACACTACATAAAGCCAAAAGATCTCCTATCTCTTATATTGGCTGCTACTGTAAATATCATAGAATACTCCCCTGCTGTCTTAAACCATTTTGCCTCCCCCTCCAACTGATCACAAAAAAGAGTAGGTAGAAGCAGTGAACACCAGGATACCTGAAGGAGACTGCACCACTGAATCTCACAGGCATTCTACCACAGAAGTTCACACCATAAACCCTGGGAACCAGAACAAATCCATTTAAGAAGAGGAAGCTATCAAGAAGAGTCTCACAAACAATGAGAAGACAAAGAAACAATCCCCAAATGAAAGGAAAGGAGGAAGCCTCAGAAAGAATGCTAAATGAAATGGAAGCAAGTCAGCTATCAGATATTGAATTTAAAGAACTGGTTATCAGGAAGTTCCATAAGATGACAATAAAGTACCAGAAACTACAGGGGAACTACAATGAACTCACCGCAAATTATATCAACATAGAAAAGGAAATAGAAAACATAAACAAGGGCCAAGAGGAAATGAAGAATACAATGGCTGAACTGAAGAACACAGTGGAAGGAATCAAAAGCAGGATGGATGAAGCAGATGATCAGATCATCAAGCTGGAGGACAAAATGGAAAAAAAACACCCAGAAAGAGCATGAAAAGGAAAAAAGGCTCAGAAAGAATGAAGAGGGATTAAGAGAAATGCAAGACAATATGAAATGTAATAACATCTGTATATTAGGGATACCAGAAGGAGAAGAAGAAGAGCAAGGGATAGAAAATCTATTTGAAAAAATAATGATGGAAAATTTCCCTAATTTGATTAGAGAAAAAGTCACACAAATACAGGAAACACAGAGAGTCCCAATCAAGAGGAACCCAAAGGGGCCCACTTCAAGACACATCATAATTAAAATGGCAAAATTCCAAGACAAAGAGAGAATCTTAAAGGCAGCAAGGGAGAAGAAGGAAGTAACATACAAGGGAGTCCCAATAAGGTTAGCTGCTGACTTCTCAATGGAAACACTCCAAGCCAGCAGAGAATGGCAAGAAATATTCCAAATGATGAGAACCAGAGGCCTGCAACCTAGGCTGCTTTACCCAGCAGGCTCTCAATCAAGATAGAAGGCCAAAGAGCTTCCAAGACAAAAGAAGTCTAAAAGAATATGCATATGCCAATCCAGCACTGCAAGAGATGCTAAAGGGACTGCTCTAAGGAAAGGAAGGAAAAGAGAGAGACAGAGAGGAACATAGGTACAAAAATGACAATGAATAAGTACCTATCCATAATAACCTTAAATGTAAATGGATTAAATGCTCCAATCAAAAGACACAGACTAGCTGAATGGATAAGAAAGCATGACCCACACAAATGCTGCCTACAAGAGACCCACCTGATGACAAAAGACCTACACAGACTGAAAGTGAAGGGCTGGAAACAAATTTTCCAAGCAAATGGACAGAGAAAAAAAAAAAAAGCAGGAGTAGCAATACTCATAGCAGACAAACCAGGCTTCAAAAAAAAGAGCCATAAAGAGAGACCCAGAAGGTCACTTCATAATACTCAAGGGAATAATCCACCAAGAGGGCATAAACATTGTAAATATATATACATCCAACATAGGAGCAACCAAATACATAAAGAAAATCTTAGAGGACTTCAAGAAAGATATTGATAGCAACACAATTATAGTAGGGGATTTTAACACCCCATTCTCAAAAATGGACAGATGTTCCAAACAAAATATCAACAAAGATATGGTGACACTGAACAATGCCCTGGGTGAAAATGGACTTGACTGATATATATAGAGCCCTGAATCCAAAAGAAGCTAAATACACATTCTATTGAAATGCACATGGATCATTTTCAAAGATAGACCACACAATAGGACACAAAACAAGCCTCAACAAATACAAGAAAATTGAAATCATACCAAGCATTTTCTCTGACCACAAGGGACTGAAATTAGAAACTAACCCCAACGGAAATACCCAAAACACTCAAGATCATGGAGATTGAATAGCATGCTATTAAACAATGAATGGGTCAAGAATGAAATTAGGAAAGAAATAAAAAAGTTTATGGAAATAAATGAAAATGAACTTACGACAACCCAAAACTTATGGGACACAGCAAAGGCAGTCCTGAGAGGGAAGTTCATAGCAATATAGGCCTACCTAAAAAAGATAGAAACATTTCAAACAAATAACCTAACCCTATGCCTACAAGAACTCGAGGAACAACAACAAAGACAGCCCAGAGCTAGTAGAAGGAAGGAAATAACCAAGATCAGAGCAGAATTAAATGGCATAAAGACTAAAAGCACAACACTAAGGATCAATGAATCCAGGAGCTGTTTTTTTGAAAAGATAAACAAAATCGACAAGTCTTTAAGCAGGCTAATCAAGAAAAAAAGAGAGAGGACCCAAATAAACACAATCAGAAATGAAAGAGGAGAGATTATAACTGACACCAGGGAATACAAAGGATTGTAAGAAATTACTATGAGGATCTATATGCCAAGAAATTTGAAAACCTAGGTGAAATGGACAAATTTCTAGAAAAAATATAGTCTTCCAAAACTAAATGAAGAAGAAGCAGAAAGCCTGAACAGACCAATAACAGCAGATGAAATTGAAACAGTAATAAAAAAAAACTCCCGACATGCAAAAGCCCTGAACCAGATGGTTTCACAGGAGAATTCTACACAGCATTTAAGCAAGAACTAACCCCTATCCTTCACAGACTCTTCCAAAATTCAAAGTGATGGAAGACTCCCAAACTCTTTCTATGAAGCCAACATTGTCCTAATCCCAAAACCAGATAAAGACACAACAAAGAAAGGAAACTTCAGGCCAATATCGCTGATGAACATAGATGCTAAAATTCTCAACAAAATATTGGCAAACCGCATCCAACAATACATTAAAAAGATCATACACCATGACCAAGTGGGATTCATCCCAGGGATGCAAGGATGGTCCAATATTCACAAATTAGTAAATGTAATACACCACATAAACAAAAGCAAAGACAAAAATCACATGATCATATCAATAGATGCAGAAAAAGCATTTGACAAGGTACGGCACCCACTTATGATAAAAAACACTCAGCAAAGTGGGAATTGAGGGAGCATTTCTCAACATAATAAAGACCATATATGAGAGACCTACAGCCAACATCATACTCAATGGGCAAAAACTAAAATCTTGTCCACTAAGATCAGGAACAAGACAAGGTTGTCCACTTTCACCACTTCTATTCAATATAGTATTGGAAGTTTTAGCCACAGCAATCAGACAAGAAAAAGAAATAAATAAAAGGCATCCAAATCGGAAAGGAGGAAACAGAACTGTCACTGTTTGCCAATGATATGATAGTGTACATGGAAAATCCTACAGACTGTACCCAAAAACTGCTCAACCTAATAAATGAATTTGGCAAAACAGCGGGATACAAAGTCAATATCCAGAAATCAAAGGCATTTTTGTATACCAACAATAAAACAGCAGAAGCAGAAATCAAGAAAAAAATCCCACCCGATATAGCAAAAAGAAAAATAAAATACCTAGGAATAAACCTAACCAAGGAGATAAAAGACCTGTATGCAGAAAACTATACAACACTGAAGAATGAAATCAAGGAAGACACAAGCACGTGGAAATATATACCGTGTTCATGGATTGGAAGAATTAACATCATCAAAATATCCATATTACTCAAAGCAATATACAGATTTAATGCAATACTTATTAAAGTACCAATGGCATATTTCACAGACATAGAACAAACACTTCAAAGGTTTATATGGAACCATAAATGACCCCAAATAGCAGCTGCAATTTTGAGAAAGAAGAACAAAGTAGGAGGAATCACAATACCTGATACCAAACTGTATTACAAGGCCACTATAATCAAAACAGACTAGTACTGGCATAAAAACAGGCACATAGACCAATGGAACAGAACAGAGAGCCCAGAAATAAACCCAAGTCTCTACAGTCAGATAATATTTGACAAAGGGGGAAACACCATAAAATGGAGTAAAAATAGTCTCTTCAACAAATGGTGTTGGGAGAACTACACAGCTATGTAGAAAAAAATGAAACTCGAGCACCAACTTACACCATACACAAAAATAAATTCAAGATGGATAAAAGACTTAAATATAAGCTGTGACACCATTGAAATCCTAGAGGAGAACATAGGCAGGAAAATCTCAGATATTTCATGCAGCAACATTTTTACTGATATGTCCCCCAGAAAAAGGGAAAGAATAAACAAATGGGATCTCATTAAAGTAAAAAGCTTCTGCACAGCTAAAGAAAACAGCATTAAAATAAAAAAGAGAACCAACTATATGGGAAAACATATTTGCCAATGATACCTCAGTCAAGGTTGAACCTCCAAAATATACAAAGAACTTACATGACTCACTCCAAGAAGATAAGCAACCTAATTTAAAAAATGGGCAAAGGACTTAGACAGACATTTCTCCAAGGAGGACATACAGAGGATTCAGAGACACATAAAAAGATGCTCAATATTGCTAGCCATCAGAAAAATGCAAATTAAAACCACAATGAGATACCACTTTACACAAGTCAGAATGGCCATCATAAACAAAGCAACAAACAACAAGTACTGGAGAGTTTGTGGAGAAAAGGGGACCCTAGTTCACTGTTGGTGGGATTGCAGACTGGTACAACCACTATGGAAAACAGTATGGAATTTTCTAAGAAAACTAAAAATGGACCTTCTCTTTGACCCAGCAATTCCACTGCTAGATTTATATCCCAAGAACCCTGAAACACCATTCCAAAAGAACCTATGCACCCCAATGTTCACAGCAGCACAATTTACAATAGCCAAGTGTTGGAAGCAACCTAGGTGCCCATCAGTAAATGAATGGATAAAAAAATTATGACACATATACACAATGGAATTCTATGCAGCAGAAGGAAAGAAGGAGCTCCTACCCTTTGCAACAGCATGGATGAAACTGGAAAGCATTATGCTGAGTGAAATAAGCCAGGAGGTAAAAGACAAATACCATATGATCTCATCTTTAACGGGAACCTAAGCAACAAAACAAACAAGCAAGCAAAATATAACCAAAGACATTGAAATAGAAAATGGGATGACAGTAACCAAAGGGGAGAGGGGAGGGAATATCAGGGGGAAAAAGGGAAGGGATAACAGGAACAAGTATAAAGGACACATGGACAAAAACTAAGGGGGGTGGAAATGGGAGGGAGGTGGGGAGCACTGGGGCGGTGGACTGGGATGGAAGTAAAAGACAGAAAACTGTACTTGAATAACAATTAAAATAAAATTAAAAAAATATTTTAAAAATGTGATTAACAACAACAAAAAAGGACAAGTATAATTAAATCATTAAAGAAACCGTAACTGGGGGATCCAGAACTCAGGATGTGCACAGGAGAAAACTGCAACAGAGCTAAGAACTCTTCTCACCACAAACTAGAACCTCTCTGAAATTACAGGTAGAGATTCCAAGAATAAGGGGGGAAAAAGGCTACCAGACAACAGCAACAAACTGGCTAGTGCAAGAGATATGCTTCAGGAAGGCCGAAGCTGTAACCTGCCAACAGGGTGGCAAGCCTAAATTTTACTTTTAATCTCTCCAGTCTTGCCATGGCACTGAGGAATGCTTTGGGAATGTACCAACTACAGTAATTTCAACTGTTGGGCAGAAGGCACACAGCACAAATCTCTGAAGAGAGAGTCATACAGGACCCACAAGGTATAAAACCACTGAGGATGTCAAGTCTAGTGCCCTGAGGAGTCATTGCCCGAGCCGAGTAGTAGTGATAGTAGTCAGGCAACTTCTTGGGGCCTTAAGAGCAAGATGGTCTTGAGGAAGAGCCTCTTCTCCATCCCAGTGTTGCTGTGTTTGTGGCACTGTACTGCCAGTTTGTGGGCAGTAGCTGTGACCTTTACATGCTTAAAGGAATTTTATGTTTTGACTTGTGTATGAACAATGTTCTGTCAATCACATCACCATCCTCTTTTGGCTAATTGTAGATTGGAATCAAGAGTGGGAGTCACACATACACACACACGTGCCCCTAAAATAAAAAAATAAATACATATATATGAAATCATATAAATATATACATGAGATCATATAAATAAGTATATTTATATGAGATCATATTCAGAGGCAGTGTGTATAGTGGTTATAAGAACAAGCTTTAGTTTCCAAATGCCTTAGTACAAATCTTATCTCTTATATTTACAAGATATGTGGTATTAACCTTTCACACCTCAGTTTTCTCATCTCCAAAATAGGGACAATAATTTAATTCTAAACCCATTTAAGGTCCTTAGGAAATTTCAGTGAGTTCATACATATAAAACCACATGTACCTGTCACATAAAAAATATTTTAAATTGTCATTTTATTAAAGCTATTTTAAAACAGAGTCCACCAACTTTTCCTGTAAAAGGCTAGATAGTACATATTTGAAGCCAAATATGATCCCTGTTGTATAGTCTTTCTGTGAGTATGTGTGTTTACATCTCTAAAAATGTAAAAACTGTGTTTAGCTCACAGGCCATACAAAACTAGGCTGCATGCCAAATTTGGCTCACTATCTGTAATTCGCTAACCTCTATTTCTTTGTTTATTTGTTTTTTTAGATTTTATTTATTTATTTTTAGAGAGAGGAGACGGGAGGGAGAAAGAGAGACAGAGAAAGATCAATGTATGGTTGCCTCCCATGCACCCCACACTGGGGACCTGGCCTGCAACCCAGGCATGTGCCCTGGCTGGGAATCAAACCAGTGACCCTTCGGTTTACAGGCGAGGACCCAGTCCACTGAGCCACACCATCTAAGTTTTAAAACACTAATCTCTGTTTTAAGACATTCTTTCACTTTCTCTTGTAGAAATGAACATCGACCTCTTTTCTTTTAAGAAACGGCAACCTTGAGATTCTAAATCACCTATTTAAAAATGGATGAAAAGATAAAGAAAAATTATTTCCCCCAAATTTGTAAACTTAGAGAATGCAAGTGCAATGTCAGCGTCCTCCCCTCCTTACCCAAGTAGGACCCAGTCTAAGAGAGTCATCTCTTTTAAACAAAATTATATCTGTGAGAATAAATTATTTATCTCCTTTGATAAATTATGTTAATACTACAATTCAGTATTATTAAGAACCATGTATCATACTGGAAATGAACTTATAGATGTCACTTTTTCAGGTATATCTATCTAAGTATTGTCCTACTAAGGCTGACTGGAGGGCTTATCAAATGGATAATATTGAGCAGAGGAAAATATACAAAGGAATTAAAAATGGATCAAAGGTAATAAAATATCAGGAATCTAGCATTAGGAATGTGGAAGAAGAGTGAGCAGTGAGCTGAGAACTGGTACAACAGAACAGCACAAGTCTCCCCTGAAGACTGGAAGTAAGGCCAGGAGTCTGCTGTGGAAGTGGCATTTGAGTGACCTGAGTGTAGGACCTCACACAGCCCTCAAAAAACAGCATCTCCTAAAGGGAGTTGAAACGCTAACTGAACACACAAAATGAGAGATTCTAGTTTTCCAGGGTCTCTGGGGGGGGAGGAAGCATTTAATTTCCTAGGAATTTTTTTGGTGGTGAAGAATCTAAAATAAGCCACAGAATTTTAAGAACAAATTTCTGATCATAGCCAAAAACAGGAAGCTCAGTGCCTTGTCAGCCTGTCAAGATTTTGGCAAAACTGGTTTCTACATTTGTGGATAAGGCTAAATTTACCAAATTGTAAGAATAAGGTATGGATTTTTATCTTGAGAGGATCATTTGATAAATGCAAATTACCAATTTGGGAGTGCAGCCATACTGTGCATTGATCTATATTTAAAATATATACATAAATATATATGCATATATATTTCATATATTCATAGTTCATATATATGAATTGAAACTTCCCTTTGCTAAATGTTGGTAAATTCTGTTTTTATCTTATGTGAAAATGAAAAATATTAGAAGTGGTCCAACCATTTCTGGAATTATTAGTAAAACAATTACAGATATTTAGATAAAATTTAAATATAATATGAAATAGGTTATAATGCAAAGTGCTCTTGTCTATTTTGAGTTGAGTGTTATGGAACCAGACAACGTTACCTGCAGAAATTGACACTGAACTCTTCGGTTTTGAAAATATTCTAATTCTTGGTTTTTATTTAAATATAGTATCTGATACTATATAACTGAATAATTAAACTGACACAAGTGAGCTAATAACTATTTGTATATATCTACTGTATTTCAATAACAAAACTATGTAAAAAACAAATTATATATTGACTGGAGTGCCCATGGAAATAAAAAGTTAAAGGTTATTTTTAGGAAAAAACCTCAAATCTTTCTGTTGCTAGTTTCTTCTAATTGTGTGGAATTCCACTTGAAATATTAAATGTCTTCTGCTTATATGTTATTATTTCTTAGGAAAGAGGGTGGAAATTCTTTTACTCTCAGTTTGTCCTCTAAGATGTTAGTTAATAAGGGGATTTATTTGAGTAGCCAATTCTACGGTATCTGAGGAAGGGGACACAAATAAAATAAGACTTGTAAATATAGATGACAAAATATTACTTGGCATAACAATAAGTTACATCAAAACTACCGGGAAAAGAAGAAATTAGATTAAAAACCCTCATCTTAAGGCTAAAATAGAAATTTAGTTATAACATCGTAAAATTACCTTTTCTTTAAAACAAAAAGAAATTATATTTTCTTCTGTGTAACTCAAGTGGCTTCACTGGCATGCTGCATCCCCAATTCTCATATAAAACACTAAAATCTCTACTTTTAGCCCCTAGATTTCATCTTTATTGCTATTTTTAATGGAAGGAACTAGAACCCTTTGGGTAGTGTGGCATATTACAAGTAGTATCATCTGGGATGAGACTGAAATATCTTACTGAAATTAGGAAACAAGGACTTTTTTTGTTTGCTTTTGTATCCTGTACTATTTAGATGTCTATTACTGTGTTTGCCCATACAAGTGTATAATTACAAATAAGTAAATAAAATAAAATGTAACTACTGTTCATTATAGTACCATGTATTATTATACAACCACATTGTATAATAATAGGGGGAAGCATGGGTACCATTAGGTACCGTGCCTTCTCAGAGACCTGCCGTAAGAATCTTATTGAACAGAAAACACCATGCAAGTATTATTAGTGGTTGGCATATGGACTGAAAATTCTCTTTCCCCAAAAGACTAATATTTACTTGTCTAATTGTCCTTTGGCTTATTATTAATGATCAAAGAAGTAGAAGGTGTGCTCTCTGGACATCATCAGCATGATGCCCTTCTTCTCTGTTCTTTTCAGCTCCACAGATGTCCTACTTTTCTGGCACCCACGCAAAATTTTGTGTTCTGTCCTCAGAAATGGCATTGCCTCCCTTGGATGCTCTTAAAGCTCACACAGAGAATACCCATATATCTGCCCACAAGAAAAGTGAAAAACTCTTGAAGTTATTATTTCCATGGTGGGCTGGTAAAGCAGCTTTCTGGGTTGTCTTTTTTTAAGGGGGTTTCATTACTTTCTTTAATTTTTATTATTATTTTTCATCCTCACCTGAGGACGTTTTTTTCGTTGCTTTTAAAAAGAGAGGAAGGGAGAGAGAAAAACATCGATCGGTTGTCTACATGTGCCCAGACCAGGGATCATACATGCCCATACCAGGAATTGAACCCCCAACCCTTAGACCATGAGACAACAGTCCAACCAACTGAGTCACACTGAACAGTGTGGGTTGCCATCATTTGTAGTATTATGTGATGTAAATGTTTCCACCATGGCTAATTTCAGGCTACCAACAGCTTAACATCCGGCTCACAAAATTTGTAAACAATTGACAAGCATCTCTCACAAATTTGAGCTAACGTCAACACTGCACTGGCCCTGCTGTCTTCATTTTCCCTTATTCCATCCAGCCTTTCTCTATGGATGTTTACCCCCCAAAAAATGAAAGTCACCTACAGTTGCCTTGGGAAATATTAATCACTATAAATTGACAGGTCCCACTCCCTTTGCCACTCTTTAAGTTCTATTGTTTGTGTTCACACCCAGTATTGGTAACAAAGACTGAAATCATCAACCTGGTATATCCTACTTGCTTTTAAAACGTTTACACATTATGTATGCAAGTATTGATAGAAAGGAAATGAAAAGAAGAAAAAAGAAGACAAAAGAAAAGCATAGAAGAAGAGAGAAAAGGAAGTATTATTCTCCCCCGTCTTACAAACCTATTGTTTGCCTCATATTATAGTCATTCTTGCACATGTACTGTTATTTTTCCCAAGTTTGAAGTACCTTAAATACTTAACCTTTTATTCCAGTGTTTCCCATAACATCCAGCTCAAAGCCTAGCTCACAATGAGCCTTCAGTAAACATTTGTTGAAACACACAGTGGAATAAATGAGTAAAACAATTAACTAGAAAAAACTTGTTTTGATATCAAGCCACATGAAGAAGTAGTCACCATTCTGGTTTCAGAATTTCCTTTTGTTTGCCATCAATTCACCACCGTCAAGTTGGTACTGCCAGCTCACCACCAACGTGCTCTTACAGTGGACCTGCCTACTGTCTGTGCATCTTCTTCCCATCACGGGGAACACATAACCTTCTTCTGTTTAAGACCATTTTTTTGTGCTTCACTGAGATAACCACTCTTTATCTATTACAGATCAGCACTGAAGGAAGAATGGTGTTCAGTGCCACTCTTTTCTTCCAAATGAAGAGGGCAGCCCCACAGACTTGTTCAGCATGATATCACTATCAGAATGGATTACAAACCTGGATTTCATTTCATGCTGTAGTTCCCTCTTATCTGCGGGGGATACATTCTAAGACCCCCAGAGGATGTCTGAAACTGCAGTTAAGGCCAAAACCCATATATCCTGTGTTTTTTCCTATACATACTTATGATAAAATTTAATTTATAAATTTGGCACAGTGAGAGATTAACAATAATAACTAATAATAAAATGGAACAATTATAACAATTTATTATAATAAAGGTCATGTGACTGTGGTCTCTATCTCTCAAAATAACTTTAGTGTACTATGCTCACCTTTTTACTTAAAAGAAGCACTTTGTGATTTCTCTTTGGCATATCTGAATTGCCAGCATCACTACTCTTGCACTTGGAGTCATTATTAAGTATAATAAAGGTTACACGAACACAAGCAATACTGATACAGCTGATCTGATAAACAAGACAGCTAAGTGACTAACATGCAACATGGATATAATGTCAGAAAAAGGGATGATTCATAACCAGGATGGGAAAAGCTCAATATTGAGAGATTTCATCATGTTACTCAAAATGACATGCAACTTATAACTTACCAATTGTCTATTTCTGAAATTTTCTATTTAATATTTTTGGACCATGATTGACTGCAGGTAACTGAAACCATAGGAAGTAAAATCACGGATAAGAGGTATTGCTGTACTCTTATCATCAAAGTACCATTAAACACTGTCTACTGATGATAGCATCAGTTAGTTCAGTGAAGATAGTTCAGTGCTTAGCTCTTTGAAATACTCTGTGCATGAAAGTCAGAAATTTAACATTTGTTAAGTAAAAAGGAACTATCCCCTCAAAATGGAAAAAGAATAGTTTAGGTTTTTTTTTTATTTTCGTTGTTCACTTGCTTAATGTAGTAGATATAAATCTTAACAAGGAGAGTGAGAGAAATCACCTTATATTATTATCCGTAAATCATTTAATTTCTATTCCCAGAACCAAGTTCCATAGTGTTAGTGAGAAATTCAACCACAGTTATTTCCTGACTTTCTACCCCCAGTTTGCGTTGAGGATCTAATATCTTACTCCAGGTCCAAACATTAGAACGTGGACCGCTAGGCACATGTCCACGTTGGTAACAACTGGATTTTGCTACAGTCACATGACCCCATCAAATCTGCCATTGTGCCATTTCCATGCCATGTGTAGGGCAGGGAGTCCTGAACAAGGTTAGGGCCCCGGGTTTGGTATCTTACCTACCTAGTTCACCACCTGGCGATTTCCCCTGAAATCCTGCCTTCAGGTAGGAAATGAATGTCCCCTCTCTTCATATGGTTAAGAACCACCAGACCTCTCTCCTCCTTCATATCTAGAGAAAGCTTTTTCCCCCCCTGCTTAGGGAACCTTCTGTCTTTCTTGGTTTCACACAGGGATACCAATTTCCTCTCTCTTCAAATTCTATTATCCTCAGTGAGCAAACAGAAGTCAGGAAACCCTGCCAAAAATCTTTCATGTGGCAAGGAAGTATGGAACTTGTTATCTGCTCAAATGGAGGACGGAAAAGGGGAAAAATTCCAGGAGAAAAACAAACATTTCAAATTTTCAATTAATATCTCCAAAAAATTCCTGTTAGCAAAATACCTATTAAATATCTTCCTTCTGCTTAGGAATACCTATATTTAAGGGTTTCATTTATTCACTCCTACCATTCACTCTCTTCCCTCAAAATGCTAACCTAGGGGTGTTTCTGTTCTGTCTATCTACTTGCTCTTTTCCCAACAAACTCTCTATTTAACTAAAAACATCTAAGCAATGTAGTTTAAGGGATGCTAGGAAGGTAAAACCCACCTCAAAGATGCTTGTTTCTCTTTTACCCATCACTTCGATGCTACCTCTAGAGAAATCAATGCTTTGGATTAAGGCACAGCTGCAGGGCACCTAAAAATAACCCATTGATCAATTATCCATTCAAGGAATGGGCTACAAAAGGAAATGGAGTGTCTGTGAGAGTATGTAAACAAAGAACTTTCCTGATGAACCAGCATTTAGGCCAAAACTTAAAAAGTAAGTGAAGAGGAGAAGAGGGTTCTAAAGCAAAGCATTGGACACAGCATGTCTGCAAGCCTTACAGTAGGGAGAATATTAGTTAGAATTTAAGAAAAGACTGGGGTGGCTGAACCGTACATGTGGGAGAGAGCGCCTCAAGTGAGACCACTAGAGGGTGAGCAGGGGCTAGAATCCGCAGAGCTGTGTAAAGAATAACAAAGATTCTGATCTTTATCAAAAATACCATGAAGTGGTTAAAGGCAAAGCAATGGACGATCAGAGTTCTATTTAAGAATTCGGCTGCTGTACAGAAAATGAATTGGAGGGAGGCAAAGACAGAATACGTAAAACATTATGCCATTTTCAGCAATTAGCATCCTAGCCTCTCAAATTCTTTCCAAGGAGCCGCTGATACAAGAGTGTGACTCTCGGAGCTCTTCAGACTGAACACCAGTCTGGGGCATGGGTCTTTGTTTTCTGCCTGCAGGTTCTCCAGTAATGCCTTCTGTAATGCTTCCAATTACCCTATTGCAAGACACGGCCTAACTCTACTTCTCGCCATTCTTACTAACACCCTCCTACTTCAAGCTATTATGATTTTTTTACCTCAATATTTTAAACATTCTACTGACATTATCCGTTATCAAGTCTTGCTTCCCTCCAGTGCCTTGGATCACACTGCAGCAAGAAAGAGCTTTTTAAACCAAAAAAAAAATTTGCTGGGCCATTTCCCTGCTTAAAGCCCTCCAATTGTTTCACATTTCTTATAGACAAACTGCCAACACCCCACTTACCTTTTGAGCCTTGCCTCATACACCCTCTCCTTTGTACTTCATGTACTAGCCACCCAAACAATTTAATAGTTTTATGAGGCACTGGACCAGCTGGGGTGCTCATCTCATTGGAGCACATTAAAATATTGTGCTTGCTACCTTAGGTCTCTGACTCTTTGTTTAACTAACAAAATTTATCCTGGTGTTGCTCCTGGCAAATAAAAATATCTCCTTGTCCTCCAGACATAAATAAGCAAATACTTGATAAGTATTTCTGCAAAATGTATTTAGAGTAACAGCTGAAAGTTGGCAGCAAGTTGAATTTATAAAACCAAATAATAGGTAGCATGCTATTTATTAGGGATGTGTAGTTTATTTTATCTAAATTTTGCATTTTTAATATAGCTCCCAAGAAGTTATCTGGTTCAAAATACACACACAAACTGAAGAAAGAGAAAAAATAAGGAACATTCCACTGAATAATTTCACGATATCAACCCTGCCTTGACCCAGCCAAAGTGAATTACTAAGTGAGTGTGTTTTGTGTGTAATTTTTGCAATAAAAAAATCAATTTCTCCTTGGCCCCAAGAAATAAATACTGAACAAAGAGTTTTTTAAACATCCATTTTAAGGTTTGACAAAGTGTCAGCCTGCCTAACAGACCCTGATTTTCAGCATATTCCTGCAAGGGCCTGTGTTTTTTCTTATAGTATCTCCTTTCCCTGAAATAAACTCCATGCCCCCATGCTATTGTCTACTCAGTTTAAATAACACTCCTCTAAGGGGGCCTTCCCCTGTCCCATGGGCTGAGGAAGGCCCCTCTTTAGACTCTTCCACCTTCCCTTACTTCTCTTATCACTGTATTGTGTATCCATTCTATTTTAAGTATCTGTTCTGCTTGATCTTAATCCTCTGAAACAGAATGTACTGTCTTTGTTTTGTTCATTTGTATATCCCAAGCCCCTAGACCAGTGCCTACAACATCAAGAGCCCCAATAAACAATGAATAAACAAATGAACATATAAATGAGTAAATCCACGAGTAAAGGAGTACTCTGTGTGAGAACCCCCCAATTCCTTGTCCGAACTGCCC